>JBBBDQ010001100.1:1802500-2027500 GCA_037127315.1 Ascarosepion bandense | reverse complement strand
AATAAACCACGTCAATGCTTGTAAAATTTAATAAATATGCTATGTCGAGCTTTTTTTCCCATCGTGCCTCGACCACGTGAATTCAAGCGTGCTACTAGATTGACATCTAGGTTTACCCCTTTTTACCGTTGAAATATTTAAATGTAACCCTCACTTTTACTCGAACAGTTTCTTTTCTCGCGCTTCCCTTACATAACTATCATCTCCAAAAATTAAAATGCGACGTCAATTATCATCTTTTATCTCCTTGAATCACATCCAGCTTTTATTCTTTCTTCAACGCCCCCCCCCCCCCCATCTAGTCTTTTCTCCCACTGTAACCCCCTACGTACTAGCTTTTCTTGGAGAGAAATTCTTAAAACAATTTGCCGAATTTCTTTTTTTTTTCAGGGTTAAATAATCATACAATCTGAAAATCATTAGAATAGTCCTCAAAACAATATGCCTGAAAATTAAAAATAAACAACGTTTTAAACGTTTTGTAATTGTTACATTATCAACGTTTTGTAATTGTTACATAATCAACAGAGCCAATCGCCTAATTATATTTATTTTATCTTACCCATTCCCAGATGATGACTCTCCACAGGTTTCTTTACTTATTTTCTGTGAATATCGGAACGATTTTCTGCTACCTTCTCCATGTGTTTGAATTTAGAGATTTTCTTCTTTCAGATTGGTTTCCATCAAAGGTTAGAGTCTCCTCCGCTATTTACAGTCCCTCCCTGCTCCAGTTGAGCGGTGGGGTGTTGACAGCCGAACAGATTTTGTGCTCGGATTGCCGATTCTACTCCGGCAGGTAGTGTAGCAGATATCGGCTCCCGGTAACCGCTATGCTAACTGTCCATCCAATGTTTTCGCTGACATTAACTGTTATTACCTGTACGTAAAAATTTTGTCTTTAAAAATAAAAGAAGAAAAATATAATCAATTTAGCTCACCATAGATATGATAGAAATTCTTACTTTTTTTTTTTACATTCTCTCTTCTGTAAATTTCGATAAAGCTAAAATGAAGGAGGAAAGAACCTCATAAATTAAAATAAGAATTTTTACATTTAAAAACGATTAGATAACTTAAAGGACATTCTTCCGTATTTGATTTACTCGAACTATGGTTTGTTCTTCTTTCCCTTTCTCTTTTCTCCTCTCCTTATATCCTTTTGCTCTCTCTATCATTTACCACCTCTTTTATTTTCTTCTTCTTTCTGTTTTTTTCTCTTTCTCTCTTTCTTCCTCCCCCTGTATCTTTTTGCTCTCTCTCTGTCATTTACCACCTATTCATTATTATTATTATTATTATTACTATTATTATTATTTTCTTCTTGATATGATGAGTAAAATTCCAAACGTGGCTAGTGAGTCCGCTTTCGCATAAATGCTCATATAACCCGTCTCTTCTCCCTCAGGCTAAGGATTGTAATAGCAGGAAAAACCGAGCTTTCTCGCCTCGGTTGGTAATCAGTCTAGAAGGATATCTTTGAATTCAAAAACGGTTTGTCGTTGTGATAATAACACCGCTTTGTAAAAACAAACAAACAAAAAAACTACAGCAGCAACATCGATCGTGGCAAGATTGTGGCTGTATACTCTGCAGGAGAGTCTGCAGACTTAACATTTTATAGTAGAAAGAGAAAAGACAATTGTAAGATCTTTTACAGAAAGTAGTGAAGGAAAGAGAGAAGAAAAGACTAAGCAGTAATTGCAAAAAGACAGTATGCTTGGTGTCAGGAGATTGGATAGGTTCGCTTCTCATCCGGTTTATACGCCTCTCCGGATTTTTAAACTGAGGTAGAGATTTATACCATGTGTCCTCTTCAGGATTGGGTTTCCGATTTTTTTAAAGCCTACTTCAGCTCCATACTCCCAACAATTGTTCTTTATTACGCTGATATCACTTTACACACTAACCCACTGCCTATTGGTTGAATATTACTAGAAAAAAAAAGGAACAGCACAACATACAAAATTAAGCAAGTACAAAAATTTAAATATCTGATAAGTGTTTTAACAGAGGACGGAAAGTGTGTCACCGACATCCGAAGACGCATTGGGATAGTGAAAGATGCCTTTCAAGAGCTAAGCAAAATATTAAAAAACAAGAAAAATTATTGAGAAACAAAGGAATATGTAATAAAAACTGAAATGTTATGTAATAACTGTCCTCCCATATATCAATGAATCCTAGGTTATTCCTCCACTGATGAAGAAGAAACATGAGGCGATAGAAATATATTTCTACAGAAGGATAACTGAACATGTAAGCAGCAAAAAAAATAAAAAAATAAAAAATAAAAAATAAAAAAATAAAAAAGTAAAAATAAAAATAAAAATAAAAAAATAAATAAAAAGAAACAATTAAGAACACTTATGCTTAACATCAGAAAGAGATAGTGAACATTTCTCGGGTACATAATTAGGAAAGAGGAGTTGGAAATTTTGACACTCACGAAACATATTGCAGACAAAATGGACAGAGGGAAGCAACGCATAACCTCCCTAACAAGTTTGGGTGAATGGATGCTAGAACATGGTTTAAGAGATATAGTCAGTCAGTCAGGTAAGTATCATACGTGATATACACTTTGGGCGATCATGTCTCGAAAGAGACATGGCTGACTGGGTAAAAGACTATCCAGTAGGTTACCATTGCTTTCTGCGGTAGACTGGTTGCCAGCCAAGGCTATAGAACCCAGTCTGTCTTATTTAACCCATAACTGGGGGGAAGAGACGGATTAATACCTTTCCCAAAGGTATTTGTGCGTAAGTGAATGCAATGGATTCAACTGGAATTCGAAATCGGCACCTCGATTCGTCGTTCTGAGTCGATATCCACTGCACCACAATGCAGAGCCATAAAAAGAAAAAGACCAAATTTACTAAGCGCTACAAAGGACAACAAATTGTGGAGCGTCATGATCGCCAACCTCCTACAAGAAGATTAATTGATTGATTTGTCTGTTTAATTGCATATGAACTGCTTATGGGTCATTTAATGCCGAAATTTAATTTTCTTGAGAGATTTGAAATAAATAAATGTGTGATATATGTTCTTCTACTTTCACAAATGATACTCAGCTTTTGTGAATATACATGTTTGTGCGAACATGATTACTAGAGGTGGTGAGGTGTGTTCTATATGTGGTACTTTAGTTCAAGTTATATTTTGGAATACATTTTAATTTAAGAAATTGTAGGATATTATATGGATTAATGTCATGAAAAGTTCTTTCATTGTGGTTGTTTGGTAGTATTTTAAACAGATTTGGTTGAAGTCGCTATAATTTGTTAGCATGTGCGTACAGGTGATTTTATTATAAATATGCATTGTTGGTAATTTTTTTATATAAAAATGTATTGCTTGTATTTTAATTATAAACATGTATTTTTATACTCTCATAGTGCTATTTTTGTAAGGGATTACTATTTACCCATAGTTGGTTCCCTAAAAGGTTCTACCACTCTGGGTCAGGATGGATCTGGGAACAACATCAATTAAGAGGTGGTTCCACCCTTCTCAAAACCTCTAATCTTCCGATCAGAGACTTCGCTGCCGGATGAAGTTTATCGTCATACCCAGGACTACATAGTAGAAGAATGTTTAAATATTCTTTATATTAACCTCTTCTTTTTAAATAATTGATATTTTTCTTGTAAATACTTTATTCCATCAACTTATTTAAGTCTTTTGCTCAATGATTTATAAGATCAGTTAAGAGATATATGTGATACACGCTTGGGTGATCATATCTCGAAAGAGACATGACTGACTGGATAGAAGATTTTCTCGCAGTAGGTTGCCACGGTTATAGAATCTAATCTACGGTCACTTTTAACCTATAATTGGAGGAATTTTTCCCAAGCGTAAGTGAAAGCAACGAATTCAACTTGAATTCGAACCTGATCCCAAAATTTCTCGTTCCGAGCCGATATCCACTGCACCATAACGCACATGACCGATTTTGAAAAGAACAGGGATAGCTTTTATATCGGACCAGGAATGGATTTTTCCTTCTTGATCAATTAATGATCTTAATCAGACACTAATGCTGCTTTAGTAATCACCATTCAAAGGTCAAGTCATTAGTAGAAGCAAGTCTTCCCGTTGATTAAGATTGTCTTCCTCGGTGGTTTCTCTTTAATTTCCTGTTTTCTTTTTAATGCTCAATCTGTTCTTGTAAACAAGCGACATGTGTGGCACTCAAGGGTCGTGAAGCCCACACTGACCTGGCTCTTCCCTGTTGCTAAACAGTTAAGTAATACTACATGTAAGTTTGGCCAGCGTCTTATAAGATGCTAAATCACCATAGCAACATGATTGCTTTTGTCCGTTGATTGATTAAATGGTGTATGTATGCCAACTGTTATCATATATGTCGCGAGCATCTGAATCTACAACTCTTTTTTACCCTCAAGCGTTCAAATATACGCGCGTGCCTGTGCGAAAGGCTAATCTGCATTGTGGTTTTCCCAATGGTTACAGTATATGAGGATAAGCTGAAGAGGTCTGATGAACAATGCTTGAGGTCAGTTCAGTTATATCAGGGTTTCATTAAAAAGGATAATTCTGATATAAGCAGTCAGTTAATCTGAACAGAAATAATTATAAAATAATTTGGTATACAATCTCAGTAGAAACAAAGAAAAGAACACTGAACTGATAATATCAGTCCTCCTATATTGCAGTGAATGCTGGACCATCTCCTCGTAAAAAAAAAAAAACTTGAGGCGATGGAAATGTGGTTTTACAGAAGGATACTAAGAATTTTGTGGACTGAGCATATGAGCAACGACGAATATTGAGAGAAAATGGAAACAAAAATACATCTTTTACATAATTTCAGACTGTTGCCCTTTATTGTGACTATTGTCACATTCACCGTGTTTCAGTCCTTGTACGCTCCGACATTCTTCAGACAATATACGTTGGAATTTTGAAGTGAATTCTTTTTATAGTCCAGTGACACGCATAAGTATTGGATACATGTTATTTTTTGTTATAACTTTAGTTTATGTTCGCCATTTTGCCTGATATTTGGTAAGTAATATCTCGTAAAGTTGTTTTAGTTGTATGTGGAAGGAAAATTAAAAACTCATGGTTGTATCCCTTTTTTTATCAAAATTCAAAATTACCCTATGCAAAAGTATTGGATACATCAATTTAATATTTTGTTGCGTAGCCTCTGTTTTGTTTCACTGCTTCCAGTCACTTTCTGTAGTTCGCCACAAGTTTTCCACACTGATCCACCGTTACTTTACCCCATTCTTCCTTGCATAATTTCTCTAATTGCTTGATATTTTGTGGATTCCGCTTATGAACATTAACCTTCGAAGTATTCCACAAATTCTCAATTGGATTCAAGTCAGGAGAGTATTAATACCATTATTTTCAAACCATTCCTTTGTAAGTTTTGCAGTTTGTTTTGGATCATTGTCGTGTTGAAGCACGAAATTCCGACAATGTCCTAAAGAAGTTGCAGATTTCTGAAGGTTCTTCTCTAGAATCTCTCTGTACATGCTACCATTCATTCTACCATGGATAACTTGTAACTCACCAGTACCCTTGGATGAAAAGCATCCTCATATCATAATGGAACCACCCCCAAACTTAACTGTGGGGATGGTATTGTGCTTGTTGGAGGCAGTGCCATTTTTTCGCCAAACACTTGTCGCTGTGTTCCTTCCGAATAGTTCAACTTTCGTTTCATCCGACCAGATTACCTTTTCTGCTGATCCACTTTGAAGTCCTCGCATTTATTTTTCTCGGTCTTCCATTTCTTGGAAGGTTTGCTGTACCGTCGCCATACATCTTATACTCTCTGACGATATTTCCTACTGTACTTAGTGCTAGATTCATTTCTTTGTCCTCCTTTGTGATGTTCAATGATTCTATCTCGCATACCTCTGGATAATTCTTTAGTTTTTGCCATTTTTAATCCTTGAGTTGCAGAATGCACATCAAAGAGTAAAATGGTTAGCAGCACTATCTTGTAAGCAATTGTATGCTTCTCTGATTGGTCAGAGATAACATTCCAATACTATCGAAAATATGAATATTTAAAGTCTTTTAAAATACAAATTTTCGATTGGAAATTTGAAAAAAAGTGTCATGTATCCAATACTTTTGCATAGGGTAATTTTGAACTTTGATAAAAAAAAAAATGGAATCACCCATGAATTTTTAAATTTCCTTCCACATACAACTAAAACAACTTTACGAAATATTACTTACAAAATATCAGGCAAAATGGCGAACATATACTAGATTTATAACAGAAAATAACATGTATCCAATATATATACGTGTCACTATATATATATATATATATATATATATATATATAACATGGCTATATATATGTATAATTATCAGTTAATTCCCTTTAGCAAATCAAATCTCAAATATTTTCTTCCCTCCTTGGGTTAAGTCACTTTTGGATCACTCAACCCAAGTTTTTATGCAGTGGGGCATGTGGCATTAGTGAATTTTACGATAGAGAGTTCGAAATTCCAACGTATATCACCTGGAGAAGCTTGGAGCGTGTAACGCCCGAAATGTCTTCAGTATGGTAATAAGAATAAGAGCAATAGTTACAATACTTCATCAAATATAGTAAGATATTAAAAAGATAATTATACTTATCACTAGAAAGAAGTAATTGAAAGCTTGCAACATTTGACACTCACGGGATATATTGAAGACAAAGGAAAACAGCAGATAACCTATCTAACAAGCTTGGATGAATGGATGGCTGAACGAGGTTTAAGAGATATAGCAAAAAGATTAATTTAATTAACAGCTACAAATGACAGGAAATTGTGGAGAGCCACGAACACCAACGTCCTGACGGGACAGGGCGCATAGAAGAAGATTAATAGATAGAAACTGTTCTTAGAAACAAAGAAACGAGTATTGAACTGCAATGCAACGTCTCGTCTATTCTATATGGCAGTGTGTACGGGATAATTACCTAGCAGATTGCGATTACGCCTGGCTTCTTAAGTAGAGCTATGAAAATTGATCTGCTTAGGTCATCTGGTATTACACCACTGTTGAAGATTTCATTTATTATTTCCGTAATTTTCTCTATGCCGAAATCTTCTAAGGCCGTCAGCATCTCTATTACAATGCCGTCTGCACCAACTGTTTTGTTTATATTCAGTTTGGCCATTGCAGTTTTCACTTCGGATTTTAGTATTTCAGGTCCGTCAACATCTTTGTTTACTATCGGTTGCTCTTTCTTGTCGTGGAAGAGATCTTTTATATATTCTTCCCATCGCTGGAGTATTTCCTCTTTCTCTAATATGATCGTTCCATCCTTGGATTTTATAAATCCTGTTGAGGAGCAGGTTTTTTTGTCTTGTCAGTTCTCTTATTTCTTTCTGTATTAGTCTTGCTCAATCTCTCTACCTTCCTCTTTAGCTTGTCTGCACTTGGTCCTTATTTCCTTTTGTAGTTTTGTATTCAGTTCCTTGACTTGGCATAGTTTTCTGTCTCGTTTGCATCATGTCAAGAATCTCTTTGCCAGTCATCTATTCGTTTTTTCTTCTTCATCTGATTTCCTCTGGAACAGTGTTGTTTGCTGATATCACTAGCGCTTCTTTAAGTGCGTCCCATTTGAATTTCCGTTTTCCATTTGTTCTTCGTATTTGTTTTCCACATTGTCAGTGTATTTTTTCTGCAGGTTGAGGTCATTCAAGAGCATGTTGTATTGCAGTCTGGGTGCTGCCCTAGGCTTCTTTTGTCTCCGAAGTTTCACCCTTAGTTTGCAGATAACTGGAAGGTGGTCGCTTCCCCAGTCGGCACTTGGATAAGCTATGCATTGAACCATTGAATTTCTGAATCTTATGTTTATGGTTATGTAATCGATTCAGTTTTTCGTGTCTCCTCCTGGGCTTCTCCATGTCCAGTTTATGAAGCGTACCTCGCTGACCATTAATAATAAATTCGATCCTCGGTCGGTATTTAATGTAAAATTTGTCGTTAAATAACCCATCAAGGATTGACATATAAAATTAGCCAACTTGGCTCGGAAATGGGTCTGGAAGCGTGTCTGGATGACTATTAGTAATGAGCTTGGCCCTCAGTGAGTGTCGCAGGTAAAATAACCCTTCAAGGATTAGCATTAAATTAATAAACTATGCAACTGATCAAGCGGGGGTGGATGGAAAAAGATCAATACTTTTACCTCGGTTACTCGTGCAATGTAGCATGAACTGTACGAACCGGAATTCGAACACGGTCCACCTATTTCATTTTCTAGGTTAATAACTGTTAACTCGTCGGCACCTTTTCGTGCAAAATAAAAATGATGATTAAATTAAATACATGTTTTTTAATTAAAAAAATAAAACAAAATAATTGAAATAAATTAAAATAAAAAAATTAAATTAAAAAATTACTTTTCTCCTTAAATTTTAAAAAGAAGAATAAATTAAAACTTTACTTTATATTTATTCCTCTTCGAATCAAATTAATTAATAACAAATTTATTAAATTTCCAAGTTTATTCTTTCTATTCAAGATCTTAAATATTGGCATCTGTATGCTTGCTTGATAAAACGCACATAGACAAAACATAGATTTAATTACTTTCTTCATTGTTTTCGGTGTCGTTTTATGAATAATTCAGGAGAATAAGATCCTCGGTAATAGATTTTCTCTTACAGTTCTCGTTTGAACAATGCACAAGTAACGGACCTTGTCACTTTCCGTCAGTGAACTGAAAAAGTGCTTCTTGTATTACTGGGTTTTGGATTTCATTAAATTGGATTTCAAGAATAACTGTTTCTACAGTGAAAAATAAAATAGAATTGAAAAGAATAAGCCTTCTTGCATGTTATATTTTATGGTGACCTTGGAAACGATATCTGAAAGAATGCCTATTGTTCCCTTGTCCAAAAAAAAAAAAAAAAAAAAACTGGCATAAATATTCAGTTCAGAGAAAAACACTTAAACAAGGATAGATATGAAGTTCCTACTTCAAGTGTCAATATTTAAAAAAAATGTTATTTTGTGTTAAGGAACTAAAGTACTAACTCCCGGGCGCCGAAAAGAGAAGCTCATGACTTTACATCTGCATTCGGTTTTTCAAGCATGGGAATGATTTGTAATACGTGTAGTTATACAAACAGTCACAGTTAGGCGGTCTCTCATACATCTCAGACAGAGAATTTAAGGTTCTCATAACGGAGAAGGGCTCTGCACTGCTGTAACACAGACTGTCCGAGAGTAGATGACAAAGTCAGGAGTTGAACAAAATGTAATGTTAAATAATGAAAGATTCTGGTCTCGTCTTAATCATTTGCTCTGAGTGTGTTAACCCTCTAGGGCCATTCGTATCATATTTGATACAGTATTTCCCTATAAGGAAACATTTGGCATTTCCATATAAGGAAACATTTGGTATTCATTGACTGAGCAGTCAGTACTGCTTTCATTTGAAATTTATAAAATATTTCTCTCAAAAAATTTTTCAGGAAAATATTTCTTTCAAGGCTTGTTTTCATACTGTATCAAATATGATACGAATGGCCCTAGAGGGTTAAAAGTTAATCGGCACTCCACCACTTCATTACGTCCTCACACTGTCACTGGGATTGTCTCCCCAGGTTGATATTACAAAGTTGTCTAGTTGATGAATCGACCACAGTGAAATTCATGATCGGAACGCTAACGTTTTAACCATTCGGTTACTTCCTCTGTCATAAGTTGATATTTCCTGAATGGACATATTTACAACTAATATGTAATATAATAACAACTCTAAGTAAAATCTTTATTCGACTAATTCACTCATGGATGGTTACAAGCGAGAGGGGAAATAGGATGAGTTGATTTTATTCTTCTATGAGCCGTATCCCTTCAGAACGTAGGCGATCATGGCCTTCCATATCTCCCTATCCCTTGTGGCTCTTAACACGCCTTCTCTTGTTCAGTCAGTTAAGTGCCATACGTGATACACGCTTGGGCGATCATGTCTCGAAAGAGATATGACTGACTGGGCAGAAGATTATCCCGCAGTAGGTTGCCATTGCTTTCTGCGGTAGACAGGTTGCCGACCAAGGCTATAGAACCCAATCTGTCCTGCTATTTAACCCATAACTGGAAGGAAGAGACAGATTAATACCTTTCCCAAGGGTATTTGCGCGTAAGTGAATACAATGGATTCAACTGGAATTCGAACTCGGCTCCCCGATTTCTCGTTCCGAGCCGATATCCAATGCACCACAACGCACCTCTTGTTACCCCACCCAAAATCCGCTCTGCCATTCATTCACTCAAACCCATTAAGTATGTTCTGCGTTTCTTTCCCCTGTCTCTCTATCTGACCTGTGAATATCAGATTCTCTAAGCCTTTCTTCCTCATTACATGTCCCAGGAACCCCAGCTATCTTTTTCTGATGTTAAGTATTAGTTTCTTTTTCGTTTCCATCCTCTCTAAAACCTTTTATTACCACACATTTTCCAAAATCTACTCATTGAAACCTTTACCATTGAATTATCTTGTCCCAATAATTATATCTTGTACCCAACCCTCATTCTCAGTATCCTTACCCGCCTATTACCCACCCTCTGACATTTCCTATATTTAATCAGCCTTTCTCCACTCTACGTAGCCCCCTGCGCAGTAGTGGCAGTGACATGCCTTGCTCGGGGTGAAACGCTTATAAAAAAAAAAAAAAAAAGCTCTTATTTGAAGCTGATTGGCTAAGTAGAAAAATTGTTGATATCAGAAGGCAGTGATGGTGTATATAAACATATAGGAAATATAAATTCTTTTATATCCAACTACTTCCAACATAACTTCCAGAAAGACGACCTGTGTAATCAGATTTGCACAGACTAATATTCTTCAGAAAGGAAAATAAAAAGTCCTTTGTTGATATTTGTTTATGAAAAATTCGGCAGAGGTGACAATGTTTCATAATAAACACTTAAAAAAAGGACATTTCTCTTTTCTGCAGAATGTTTACCTGTGAATTTATGGATTCGAAAACAAATGTCACGCTTATAAGCTAGAATATGCTTGAAGCATTTTGCAAAAGCAGACAGAAAATATTTTCACATTTTCGATTTTAGAATGGTGTTAAACAAAAAAAGATTTTATTTGGAATTTAAATGCATTTCAAACTTGCGTTTTCCAAACTTTGGGAAATGGGTTATGTTTCTTTAGTTGGTTTATTTCCAACTCTCAAATATTCAAAATAATAGTTTATTTGCAGGTTATTGAAAGCCAGAAAATATTTTTAGATTGTAAGATTTTTAGATAATAATAGTAATACAATTCTTACGAATTAACCTACAGCTGGAAGAGTATATGTCGATTCATACCTTTACCAATGTTATTTTTTGATCTGGAGAGTATATATATATATATATATATATATATATATTAATTCAGATACTTCAATCCAAGGGAAAAAAGCAGGAAGGTAAATTCCAAAAACTAATTTATATTAAATTATTAATTAATATTAAAAATTTTATTTTAATATTAAAAATAATACAGGAAGAGAGCTCCATGTAATAAAAAATTACAGAGCAAATATATATATATATATATTAAAAAAGGATTAATTCAAACATTCAACATCTTTGAATTAATCCTTTTTTAATATATACAGTCATCCGCAGAAAGATCTGTTTCGCTGTATTACAACTCATCAGTACGGTTAGACTCCGATTGCTTTTAACCCAGGATTGAAACCCGACCGAATTGGCGTCAGTCGGCGATTCTACCTCTGGGCTATGGGCGCTCGGTAGAAGAAGGCAGAATGATCTTTATTATAATGGAGAAGATTGGAGGAATAACAAACAAATTGTCAGTTTTTTAATATTCTCTATTTCTGTAAAAATATTTTTATCAACTATAAGACCTTTTTTGACAAGTTTAGACAATGGCTGAGTACAGTTAAGAACGCTGTCAGGTATGCCAAGTGATTAATCAATTTATTCATCCCGAAGCGAATTTGACAAATTTTGTGATTTGAAACAATAAAAATGGAAGAAGTCTGGAAAATGTGAGAAATATTCGGGTAGACTTTGTTACCTCATTTCATACATTTTATTGCAGATGATTTGCGTAAGTGTTCCGTTATTTATATTGGGATGTGCGTCGTGGTGAAATGAGATATCGGAGAGTCGATTTTGATTTCAAGTTGAATTCGTTGCATTCACATACGCGCAAATACCCATGGGAAAGATATTAATCCATCTCTTCTCCCTCCAGCTACGAGTTCAATAGCAGAACAGATTGGGTTCTATAGTCTTAGTTGACAACCGGTCTACCGCAAAAAGTAATGGCAACGTACTGCGGGAAAATCTTCTGTTTAGTCAGTCATGGCTCGAAAGAGATCTGATCGCCCAAGCGTGTATTATGTATGGCTAGCTGGCTGAGTTTTTAATTTTCTTCCGACTGATGTTAGCAGCTTTAGTATCTTTTAACGACGAACCTTCACTAATAATTGAAGATTCTCAATGAAAATTAGTTTGAACATTGTAAACAATTTAACCAAAAAAAAAAAAAAAATGTTACTTTTTCGTACTTACCAGTGTTTTCTCAAAGACAACCGTACGGAGTACACGGATGGCCCAAGCGTGTATCACCTACAACATTGAACTGACTGACTGATTGATATCTCGATCCTTCAACAGTCACTCTTTCTTTTGAGCAGCATTAACTTTTTGGGATTACGTGTTCATCAAGAGATGAATTATTATTAAATTTCATATATAAGCCAGGATAAAATAAATAATGTTAATAATAACGCCTTTCCCGCAATTCTCGTTCCACGTGAGTGTCGTGTGTAATTTCCACAATCTTATGTGTATGGCAGTGCATATGTTGCAAGTACCGACTTTATTATAAGTAGAGGTTTTATTTTTTTAGTTTACTCTGATATGCTACAGATATCGAATCGTTTTCGCGTTCTAGTTATTGCATCCAGCAAGAAGGCCTCCAATCGGTAGATTTTGAGGATCGTAGAACCACCTCTTTATTGCTGTTGTTCCCAGGTACACCTTGATCAGGGATGATAGCACCTGTTAGGATTAAGTTACACCCCCTAGCAAAAAAAATGGAGTCAAAGCACTATGAAAGTATAAAAATACATCTTTATAACACTAGCAATATATTTTCAAAGTTAAAAAATTACTATGCTTTTGCAAAAGAAATTACAAATGCTCCTTTGTCATAGGTGTGACGATAAACCACAACCAGGAACAAGGCCTCTGAAAGGAAGATTGGAGGTTTTGAGGAGCGTAGAGATACTTCTTAATTACTGTTTTCAGGCCCACCCTGACATGGGATGGTAGCACCAGCTAGGGTGCCAACTATGGAAATATAGTGACCTCCCAAACATTTTTATAAAATGAGCATCCATACATTTTTATAGGAAAATGGTAATGCCACGATAAAAAATATAATACATTTTAAGGTAAAATTATTAACAATACATTTTATGATCTACAACGATATACATAAAAAATGCCTTTACGTGAAAAGTATAAAATTATGTACACAATATTGATTTGAAGCCATAAAATTGCGTTCAAAATATTTAGATTTCAGCATTAAATAATCCATAGACGTTAATATGCTGCTAAAGAAGACCAACTAATCGAATTCGTTGTATTTTAATATTCCTACGTGAGTTACCTTCTGAATGACTACTCCCATGGGGGATAAAAATTCATCGACTGCCTCCTCTTCTGAATGTTAAGCTTTTCAACCCCCTCAGAAAGACCACCTTCTAAAAATGCTCTAAGGACTCATATATGAACGACCAATATTCACCTGTGTAAAATAGCCACAATGAGAATGGTAGTTTATTTATTGTTCCAAATATGAACAATTGGGGCACAGAACGATATTTCAGTCCCCAATTAAGACTAAGCGCATTCTACCGGAACGACCCTAACCGACTCCTTTTGATCGTTAGGCGCATAAACCACAACGATCCGAGACGAACCACTTTTCACGGTAATATCGGCTACGATCAAGCAGTCCCGTGCATCAACATAGAAAAGTCTACACTCGCATTCACGGTTCGTTTACCCATCAAGGAAACATATCTGGCCAGCTGGTCCCAGTAATCTGAATAGACAACAAATTCGTTAGACAGCACACGAGCATCAACTTCGCAAACAAATGTGTCTCCTGGCTCACGACCACATCTAGATCGAAAGACAAGAGATCACAAAGCAGGCGGGTAACCCTTAAGCTCTTCGTATTCAAACTGGCTAGCTAGAAAGACATTTTGAATGTGTATCCCTTAGACACAGACTGGACAGAAATCTGCGTGTATCAGGATCCCGATTGATTGTCCCAGGTTCACTGTGATCATCTCCGGTGTAATACGTCCATCAAAAGCAATCCCGCCAAAGTCCAACGGGAAGGTAAATTTAAAAGCATTATAGAAAGATGGAGAATAACCAGATAACTTGAAAAAATTTCTTTAAATCTGGAATCACTATTTAGGACATTCTGATATATCAGAAAGCGTCTTTTGTTCCTTTCAGGTGGTCCCAAACTTACAGATTCCCACCTGTATTTCTAATTAGGGTTATTACCGCCGGAGCTTGGGCTAAATTTCTGGGGTTCTCAGTCAACAGGAATTTGACGAATGTACACTTCAACAAAGGCTTCTTTTGCGTAGAAAGGTCCCTATCGAGAACCTTTCTGTCGACTTGATACGGTGAGTTCTTACGGTGGGAAGTTGGGGGAGGCTCTTTGCTTTTTTGGGCATAGCTAGGCTCATTTGGATTTGGCGAAGAATAGGCGGGTTGGAACTTGGAATGTTTTTACTTCGACCGGATTTCTTCTCTTTTTTATACGACTTGTCCTCATCTTCCTCCTTCTCCATCTTCCTTTTCACAGAAAAAACATCGGTTGAGCCATATCCCCCACCTATATACTTTTATCTTGGTACTCCTGCTGTTGTGGTTGCTGTTGTTTTTGTAGCTGCTGCACTTGTAGATTCCGAGGTTGCTCTTGTTGTAGTTGTTGCTGCTGCTGTTGTTCCTATTGATGATGCTGCTGTTTCTGCTGTTGCTGCGTTTGTTCCTGTTTCCGCTCCTGTTGCAAAAGGAGGTGTTGCAGCTTTTTGTCCCCTCCTCGCGACTTTTTTTAAGGAAATGAATAAAAAAAGACATTTATACTAAGTCTCAGAAAGAGATAGTTGACATTTCTGGGGTAGATAACGAGGAAAGAGGGTTTAAAAACTGTAATACTCACAGGACATATGAAGAGAAGGAAACTGCTACCAAATTTTTTTTATGTAAATGGATCGCAAATCGGAGACTGTGAGGAATTGTAATGGAGCAAAAGAGATATAAATGACAGGAAGCTGTGAAGAGCCACGACAGGCCACATTTTGAGAAAACACAACACGTTAAATAAATGTTATTTTTCTAACATTAGAGAACGGGCTTACTCATGTACTTATGAACAGAAAGGGAGCTTCTGAAAAGTTTTCAGTTTGAGCCTTTTTCAGAATTTGAATTTATAAATAGGTTTGTTTTTAGTGGGAATGACTTCTTGGTTGGGCCAAGAACTTTTCAGCACTGCTTCGTATGTTTGCTGTAATTGTTCGTCTTTTTTTTAAGTGTGTCTACATAGATGTCTGTCTACTATATATATATATATATATATATATATATATATATATAAGAGAGAGAGAGAGAGTAAGTACTATGCAAGTAACTGATTAAAATTACCGGTTGACCTTCGCGCAAAATCTCCCAAATAATAAAGTGAAAATAAATACCGAAGAAATAAAGCCACAGGCGATGGTTGAAAAGAGACTAGGTTTATATTCTACAGATCATTCTGAATCAATTATTCTTCTCACACGTTTCTTAACACCTCCTAAGTCGGAACTTTCGGTTGTACAGTTCAGGTTTATTTTGCCTGACCTCATTCAGATTTATTTCTATTGCAACATTTATTTAGTTAGCGCCTTGTGATTTATCTGACTTGACTAAAAGACCTGTCAGTAAATTTTTTAATCAACAATGTTTAGTTTGACTCTATATTGTGCATATATATATATATATATATATATATATATATATATTACTGATTTCGAATCGGATTAAAGGAGAAAAAGAACTCATTGTTTGAATTTAAAAGCCTTTTTCATTTCTGTCAGGTTTGAGTAGCGAGATATTTTTAATTTGGAACTCACACCGTGTACGATTTTTCTTATGTCAAGGTTTTCACTAGAAATGATATATATATATATATTAGTCATCCACATACAAGCCTGTTTCACTGTATCACAGCTCATCAGTGTGGCTAGACACATCTACTTGCTTCTGGTCGAATCGAAACTCGACCGATTTGCGGTCAGTCGGAGTCGTTACCCCCTAAGCCATAGACGCATGGAATTAGAAAAGGAAAATTTTAACGTGTGGTAAATAAGCAGTGTATACACACTCTAGTCACTGAATGAATTCAATTCATTTCTGAGGAGTAACGCATATATTATAGAAGTCGAAACTGTTTTTAAAATTTTCTTCTCTAGAGAGCCCAATCATAATGAGAGTATTATATATATATATATATATATAGTTTTCAGTCATAATTAAATTAGACAAGTACCCTGTTGTAATAAAAAGACCTTAATACATTTATATTGCAGAGCTTTTGAATATTTTTCATTTGGAAATGAGTTATTTCCACAACATATGTTTCTTCAGGCGCTTTTTAATAGCTTATAATTTATTATAAATCGTCTGAAGATACCGAAAGGTTGAAACCTAGGTTGCGGAAATAACTCATTTTCAAAAGAAAAAAATTATATATATATATATATATATATATATATATATTTCCTTGAACATTTCTTTTTAATTGATACTCGTATTTGAGCAAATATCCATTAATCTTCTCACACGTTTCTTTACGCCTCCTAGGTCGGAATCTTTGGTCGTGCACATCGGGTTTATTTCTCCTAGTAGCAATCGACTCAGATTAAAACATGACAAATATCTTCCTATAGTCTCAAGTATAAACACGTCTAATAAATATCAATAGACTCAAAAATAATAAAGAAAAACAGATTTTGCCATTAAATAACCCAACGAGTGTTGATACTTCATTAAATCTACAGATCGAACCCATACTATGTGATTTTTAACTTAACTAATTTTATGAGAAATAATAACGACTTATTTGGTGGTGTTAGATTTTATAATGCAATTCAAGCGTTTTATTAATACCGAAACCAACTATATAACGGGCATAGTTATAGATATTTATTTCTTAATTTCAGATATACAAAGACTGCTTTGTTTCATAAGAAAGATATAACCTCTAAAGAGAAACAGCATATTATTAAATTATTAAAGGATGGGAATACAACTATTGAAGTTGCAAAAAGTTGAACAGAGATCAGAAAAAGTCGTCAAGAAGAGAACAAAGAGAAAACTGTCTTTACAAATGCTATGAAAAAAGGTTTATGAAAAATTAACAGATACGCAAGAAAAAGTGATTGACCACAAAGAAAATATTTTTATAAATTAGTGTTGCGAATGTATACGAAATATTGGCTAAATGCTTCTTCTTCTATGTGCTGTGCCTGTTTATAACCTGGGTGATCATAGCTCTCTATAATGTACTAGCAGTATAGCCCGGCGTTGCTCGGGTGTAATGACAGCTTTAAAACTAATCCATAGTCCTGGAGCTCAGACTCTTTAGACGTTGGCACGAAAGACTATAAAGTAATAGATGTTTCCAGTTAAAGCGAAACCGTAGACTGAAAGAAAAATGAATGGATGTAAGTCAAATTTTGATTTCCTGGTATCGATATCAAATAAGTTTTTTTCGTTGTAAACTGAATTTTGAAGGTTAAATAAGTCCTCTGAGTAAATCGTATCATGGCTGAAACTAAGAACTACAATTATATCTACTTAGAGCCAAACCCGAAGCAAAAACTAAAATAAAAGGGGTGAAAAAAATACAGACATACAGACAGATAAACACACACACACACACACACACACACACACACACACACACACACACACACACACACACACACACACACATCTTGCCTTTTATATATATTATCGATTTTCTGCACTATTGTATGTACTGCAACCTTGAAACTTCTGAATATCATTTCTTATGTCTTTGCCTATGAGTGTATCAAATTTGATTAAAACCGGACCACTCCTTCTATAACCCGATTTTATCGATTTTCGATATTTATCGGGGATACCTCGACACAAAACCTAGCTAAGAACACTCGCAGACGCTTATAGTACAACTGTGTAAATTTTCAAGAAAATCGATTCAGCCATTTCGGAGTCTATTGGTAACGAACACACACACACACACACACATACACACACACACACACACACACAAAGTTCCATTTATAAATAAGTTTAGATTATCCTTTCTAGTCTTTCACAAAGATATTGGTTTTGCTATCTCTTAGAAACCTTCTGTCACCCTTTTACACAGGCTCGTTATATAGTTTATGCCCCATTTACCTCAGTTCCTCTTGTTTTTAATATGCCTTACCCCAATTGTCTAAGCGCTCTTTCCTCATTATTTGCCGTAGAAATTACACCTGTCCTTTTTTGATGTTAAGTATCTTCTTTTTCATGAGCCGTCTCCTTTCAGGACTTAGGCGATCATGGACCTCCAATTATCCTTTGTTGCTCTTAACACTTTTCCTCTTGGTAGCTCTCCCAAAATCTTTCTCCTCCATCCACTTGCTCAAGCCTATCAAGCATATCTCTCATTGCATTTCCCGGTCTCCTTCCCTCTACCTGTCAAGTGAGTATTAGATTCTCCAAGCCCTCCTTCTACAGCTTTTTCTTCCTGAGATAAAGTATAAGTTTACTTTTTTGTTTGTATCCTCCCCAGGACTTTGTCGTTGCTCGCACGTTCGGTCCATGATATCCTCAGCATCCTTCTGTGGAACCACATTTTATTTGCTTTCTGTCTTTCATATTTGAGGTTGTTAAGTATAAGTATCCTTTTTGTTCCTATTTCTCTGAAAATAAATGATTCTCGGCAGTATTATTTGCTTTGTGCCTATCTTTCTGCGGTAAAATCTTCTGCACAGTCAGTTATGTCTCTATCGAGACATGATCGCCCAACCGTGCATTAGGTATGACACTTGACTGACTGACTGACTGTCTTTCTTTTATATTTGAGATTAAGTATAAATATCCTTTTCGTTCCTATTTTTTCTGGAAGCAAATGAGTCTCGGCAATATTATTATAAGAGAACGGCTTGAAGGGGATTAGATCTATTGCCCTACATATTTTCGATTTAGTTATGAATCAAAGATTATGTTTTCTTTAGTTTAATTACATAATAAAATATGACACACTCCTAAACAAGCTGTTATAAATATTTTTAAAGCGATAATGGTAATTACAGAAAGGAAGGACATGATATATTGCTCGTATAAATTTATCCTGAAATTTTTTTTTAATCATTGGTTGGTTAATACTAATATTGTTGTTATAACATTAATTTGAAGCTTAGTTTTTTTTTTCAGTTTTACGATCCATTGAAACGTCCGGTTGTTATTGTTATATTGATATGATGTTATTTTCTTATGGCTTAATGGTAACTGCAACGGGCTAGAGATATTTGTGTAATTTTATGGCGAAAACATTGAATTCCATAATAACATGTCACCGTGAAGTGATACTTTTAACTCTCTTTATCGCATTGTTGGGGTTAATACTGGGCTACTGGGCTACTGTTATGTGCTTATTAGGAAATATCTAAATTCAATAATAAAATAATGCATATTGCAATGTTGCTTTTAGCTATCTTTATCCTGTATTTCGTGTTAATACTGTTATATTTACATGATACTGTTTGCTGATGGCCTAGTGGTTACAACAACGGCTTGGGTACACTGTGTTATTGTTATGTGCTTATTAGGAAATCTCTGAATTCAGTAATAAAATCTTAGATAACGCAATGTTGCTTTTAGCTATCCTTATTCCATACTTGCGTTTAATACTGTTAAATTTACATGATATTGTTTGCTGATGGCCTAGTGGTTACAACAACAGGTTGAGGACACTGTGATACTATTATATGCTTATTGGGAAATAATAAAATTTGTCACTGTGAATTGTTGATTTTAGCTCCTCTTATTTCAAATATTACCCCAAAGAAGATATGACAGTTCATAAATAATAAATAAAAGGAATCTAAGGAAAGCCATGGTCCCTACGTCCTGAAGGAATATGACACTGAAAAGGAAAAAAAGTTATTCCTTGTACTTTAAATTTTAGATGTAATTAAAGTTTATAATATAAATTCTATAAAGAGGAATTGATTAATGATCGAACTTAAGCGATGCTTATTGACACTGTTTACATGTGGAAGATAAATCTTTGTTGTTATTATCACAATACTTCAGTCGTTGTGTCTCCCGGTCTTTACCAGGTGTATATTGATCGGTGTGACTTACATGGAAAATCCGAACTGAACTCTTCATTTTAATCTACGGAGGTATTCTGTTATCGTTCCATTGCTGATGTCTCGGAATATCTCGTCTAGTTCTTTTTTCTTTTTTTTTAGTACTGCTCACTTATTGCTCGCCCAGTCTCCTTTGTAGTTTCTTCTTCTACTTTATGTGGCGTGTCCTTTTAGAATGTAGGCAATCATGGATTTTCAATTGCTCCTATCCCTTTTTGCTCTTAATATTTTAGAAAAAAAAATAATTCAGCGGTGAGACGAGTATATCGGAGATCTCTTCCATGACGAGAGCAACCAATAATACACAGAAAAAACGACTGACCAGAAATATTAAAAACCGGATTGGAAGTTTCACGGGCCAAATTGAATAGAAGCAAAGCAGTAGAACCAGACGATATTGTAGTAAAGATAATGGTAGTCTTAGACGACTTTTGCGTAGACAAGATCACAAAAAGAATAAACGAAATCTACAACAGCGGTGATATACCGGGGAACTTAAGCAGATCAATTTTCATAGCACGACTTAAGAAGCCAGGTGCAAAGGAATGTGAACTACACCGAACAATCAGTATAAAAAATCACATAAAACCCATCGTCCGTATTCTGATGAACAGAGCGCGCATAAGAACCGGCCCAGGAATAAGACAAGAACAGTGCGGGTTCGTTAAAGACACCGAAATAAAGAACGCGATATTCATGCTCAGAGTGTTATCTGAAAACAGCAATATAAATGAAGAAAGACTTGTATCTCTGCTCCCTAGACTACGCAAATGAATTTGACAAAATACGCCACAAAGACTTGTTGAAGATGCTTGGCAACCACGACATTTTCGAGAAAAAAAACACAAGTATAATCAAGAACCTATATTGGCGGCAAACCGCTTGCGTATGGACAGGAAATTATTTCAGCAGGTATACTAAATAGAAAAAGAAATAAAATAGAAAGTGGCGTACAATGTGGATGTGTTTTCTCAGCGGACCTATTCAGCCTATGCAGTGAAACAAATCTAAGAGAGATAGAGTCCTTGCCAGGATTTGTCATTGGCGGCCACACTCTCAACAATATAAGATACGCGGATGACATAATGCTGTTGCTAGACACAGAAAAGAAAATGCAGGACCTCCTAAAGCAAGTAGGAAGAGAAATCGAGAAGAAAGGACTGATCGTAAACGTCAAGAAAAATGAATGTATGGTCATAAGCAAAAAGAAAACCCCAAAATGCCAAATACAAGTCGGAGAAACTAAAATAAAACAAGTAAGGAATTCAAATACCTGGGAAGCGTTCAGACAGTGGATGGTATATGCGACTCTGAGAGCCGAAGACGCATTGGTATGGCCAAGGATGCATTTTAAAAGCTAACCAGAGTACTGAAAGACAAGAAAATCTCATTTGAAACAAAGAAAAGAGTGCTGGACTGCTATGTGATATCTATCCTTCTGTACGGAAGTGAGTGTTGGACGATCTTTTCAAGGATGAAGGACAGGCTCGAGGCAGCAGAAATGTGGTTCTACAGAAGGATGCCAAGGATGCTATGGATCAAGCACGTGAGCAACGATGAGATGTTGGAGCGGATGCAAATCAGAAGCAAAAAATTATGCTTAACACGAGGAAGAGACAGATAAGGTTCCTGGGACATGTAATAAGGAAAGAGAGTTTGGAGAACTTGATACTCACAGGACGGATAGAGGGAAAGAGAGATATGGGAAAGCAGCGCGAGACATATTTGATGGGCTTGAGCAAATGGATAGCGCAGCAGGGCATGGGAGATATACCACGAGGGAAAAAATATTAAGAGCGACAAGGGACAAGAGCAAATGAAAGTTTATGATCGCCTACGTCCTGTAGGGTCACGATACATGAAGAAGAAGAATCTCTTTCAAACTTCGCTCCGCCATCCATCTGCTTAGTCTCATCAAATAAGTCTCGCGCTGCCTTCTCCTGTGTCTCTTTCTCTGTATCCGTCCCGTGAATATCAGGGTCTCCAATCCCTCTTTCCTCATTAACTGTCCCCAAAACCTCAGTTGTCTTTTCCTGATGTCAAGTATAAGTTTCCTTTTTGTTTGCGGTCTATCCAAAACCTAGTCGTTGCTCACATGTTCGTTTCATGGTATCCTCAGCATCCTTCTGTAGAACCACATTTTTGTTTATTTCGAATCTATTATAGACATACACTGTAATAAAAGTAAGTGCAATTGTCAGATAACACAGAAAATGAAAAGAAATAAAATCGATTTTAATGAAAACTACAAAAACAATTTACGATTCGTCACAATTGATCCTGCCATTAAATGGTGTAAGCGGCATAAGTAATTGTTGAGTTTTTACAAAAACACAAGGATTCCCCGCAGGCAGACTGACTTTTGTTTAAGGATTCAAAGGGTAATATTGACTCTAGTCATCTAATATATCAGATATCAATGTCATTTGGACGTGATTTGCTGGTAACTGTTTCATAGGCATTGAAGTGTGAGCGTTTGATTTCCCAATTGTATGTGCATTGAATATTTATTTCTTGGCTTTGCGTCTGCTAGGCGTAAGATGTTTTAAGACGTGCTTTGTATAAATAAAGATTTGTTTCAGTGGGAAGTCGGTAACGGGATCGTCAGTGATTTACTGGGTCAGTTGAATGTGTTATAGTTTGCGTATATTGAACATCATAAGAAAGCTTCATCTTCTATGTGCCGTGTTCCTTCAGGACGTGGCCATTATGGTCCTCCACAACTTCCTTTACTTTGTATCGCTAAGTAGGTTTTGTCTTTTAGTTATTTTTTCTAAAATCTGTTCTACCATCCATTTACACAAGCTCATTAGATTATGCGTTTTTTTGTTCTCTCTTGTCTTCAATCTGTCTTGTGAGTATCAGTGTTTCTAAGTTCTCTTTCCTCGTTGAATGCTCTAAGAATTTCAAGTGTCCTTTTCTAATATTAAGTGCCATTTTTGTTTTCATTTTCTCGAAAACTTCGTCGTTGATCACAAGATTAGTTTGTAGTATTCTTAGCTTCCTTCTGTAGAGCCACATTTTTGTTGCTTCAAGTCTTTTCATCATCTGCGAGAAGATTGTCCTATGTCCTATGAAACCTCTCCCTGTCTCACGCTTGCCTGTATGTATGTTGCGTGCGTTAACTGGCCGTAAGTTAGTCGCACCTGAATCCGCACTTGTTCGCTTCTGTTCCGTCCCCAGGTCATCGAAGATATCAAATGATCAGTCAAAGTCTCTCACTTTCTCTGCCATATTGTGATTTCTAATCTCAGAGTAAGTTAAGGACCTGAGGAACGGGGGACGGTTGTCGTACTGCATTCCTCGACAACTGAAAATCAAGAGACGAGTGGGTTTATAATGCAGAAATAAGGGAAACAGACAAGAACAAAAAGGATAAGGCATTAGCGAAGGCTAGTTTATGTAGACTAATGATTATAATCTAATTCTTTATACAGCAAAAGAGACAGAGTAAAAAAAAGAATTAATAAGAAATTGCAATCCAACTGTTTTCGGAGTCCACAAATTACTTGCTGCTACTACGTCTATTTGTTGTTAGAGGTAATACAGTCTTTATGCTTCTCTTCCTTTGGGTTCTGCTTAGAAGCGATGTACATGTCTACTAGCGTGGTGGGAGAGAGAATTTTCCGCGTCTTTACTCCAACGCGTTCTGAGCGGGTCTTTTCTTCTGACGTCTCTGACTTCTCTCTCGTCTCTATTTGACGTATCTTCGCAAGGCCAGCTTGACGTCTGGTCATTGTTCAATTGTTATCATATGATGTCATTTCGTGAATGCCTTATGTTTCGCCTTTCTTCTATCTCCTGGCCACCCAAGCGCTCATTTCTTTCTGCCTCTCTTTCTCAGCCCTTCCTAAGAAAAAGAAAAAATATACACACAGAGATATTCTCCAAATATCCATTCCGGGGTTCGAATCTACTGTCCGTCGATACTTGGTTTAATGTGTGTGCATAAGGAACACTTACAGTGTTACAGTCCTGCATTCACTTTCATATAAGGTTGTTATTACGTAATAGCTAAATACGTTTTACTTTGTTTCTAACGAAATTTTATTGTTTCTTAGGTTAGGGTTTTTGAAGGCATCTTTCACTATTCCAATGCGCTTTCGAATTTCGGTGTTGCACTTTCTGTCCATTGTTAAAACACTTTCAAAATATTCAGATTTTTGTACTTGATTTTGATATCTCCACTTTGTAATTTGCATGTTGGGTTATCCCTTTTGCTGACACCCATATATTCAGTCTCCTATGCTATTTATGTTTTAATCCTTTCGTCACGCTTTTCTTCACGACCTTCTGTAGCACTTCCAGTTTCTGTGCTTGCTATCAACGCTGCCATAAGAAAGCAGAAGGCATAAAAGTCTTCATCCGTCTTTCAAAGCACGGATAATCGTATTCATTGCCTAACATTGATCTTCTTCTCAGGCTCATAATTAAATTGATCGACTGACATAAGCTGCGTAGTAGTATCATGTTTTGCATGCATTTGTTGCGCATGTGTAAACCCAATCTATAATTACTTGCTAGTAAACGGTTATCAGAAAGGAAAACAAACTCAGCTAAGTGATTTCAAATTTTAGCTTTGGATGTGGTGTTCTCTTTATGTCCTATACTCCTAGAAGAATCTGAATCCAACTGTGTCATTGCTATCTATACTGGCGAAATGCATCGTTACATAATTAGCACAGTGGTATACTTGATAAAGGAAATAGAAGGATTAGTGACTTAACCCTCAGAGGATAGCAGTTTGAAACGTAATTGAGAAGTTCGGTCACGTGGGTGGAAGTAACATGGAGGAGTTAGAAATTAATACTGAAAGCAACATAAGAGGCAAATGTAGAGAGCCATCATCGCCTAGGTCCGACAGAGAGAGAGAGAGAGAGAGAGAGAGAGAGAGAAAATTAACCTTATATGCTATTAAATTTGTCTCTATTTCTTTGTATAAAGCGTGTGTATAATTTGTCTACAGTATACATTAAAAACATATCCTCTCTATTATAATAAAGACTATTGTGTATATATATATATGTATAATTAATAAATATACATATTCTTCTACGTCGATGGCAGTTTCATGCGTTATGCAGTCATCAGGTAATTTTTTCAAACTGACAGATTTTAATTTAAGTTCACTCCAAGTTAATAGAAATCCAATCTTATAAATTTAACTTACTGCTTTATTTAATAAGAAGGGTAAAAATTTAAATATTCTAAAATTAAGATTTAATGATCATATGCTGCCATAAATAAATACTTACTTAAATTCTTAGACCCCGATTGATATAGATTACTTTATACGTTTGCCCATTTCTTTCTTTTTCACTCCCTTACTTTTCACCTTTCTTTCTTTCTTTCTTTCTTTCTTTCTTTCTTTCTTTCTTTCTCCTGTAAGCAAATATTACTGTTGACAATTATGAATTGCGTTCATTTGATTTTTTTCTCTCTGCATTCTAATATTTTTTTAAATTTTTATTTTTAAGTTTAGATTTTAAATTTTAATTTTTTTTTATCTATATGTAATCTTAGAATACTTAAATTTTTACGTTTTATGAATTACGCCCCTTTGATTTCTTCTTTCTGCATATTTTAATATTTTTTTAATTTAGATTTTAAATTTCAATTCTAATTTTAAATTTTAATTTTTTTCATCTGCATGTAATCTTAAAATATTTAAAGTTTTACTCTTGTTATTAAAGAAGACACCGTTTGCAAACTTGCCCTGACGAGTGAGAACATCACAACGTTTGACTGAAATTTGTATTTTGGACACTTACTCAGTCCACATCCAAGACAGACGACTATTGAATCAGAGAAACGAATTAGTGCTTAACTGTCGACATAAAAACAAATTCATGTTTCCATAATATAGGTTTAACTCTATTCCATATATTCACTCCCTTCTAATCCTTCTAATGCCGAAAGTATAATTCTGATTCTCCTCACACTGTAACCTCTATACACTTACTTTTTTATAATATATAAGCTCTCCCCTCTCTATGGTATCTCTCTCTTTCTATTTATCCAATACATTTTTATCCATGTTTTAATGTTATTCTTAAACCCCACCTTTTTATTCCTCTTTTTAATTTATATTAATTTTTAATTCTTCATATAACCCCAAATGAATGCCATGAGGTTAATATTCGAGTGTTATTTTTATGAAACTTGTTCCTTTTAAGACAAATACCTTCCACCATCCTATGACCCTTGCCTCGTGCCTTTCGTCTGCCGAAATAGACTATTCTCCATATGAGGTTATTCGAAATTTTGTGCTTAATAAATATTTGCTCTCTAATTAAATGCATTGAGCTCATTTTGTGGATCATTTTTAATATTTTATAATTTTTAATATTATCTCACTAGAAACCACTTAGATAATTTACTAAAGAAAGTTTTCATACCACGGTCTGTTTACCGTTACCATATATATTGGACTGGTGCAAGAGCAATAAAAATAAATCAAACAATTACACAATAAAAATAATAATAAACAAAAATGAAAAAGAAAACCTACCTATCCCAAATAAGAATACTCCTAAAATATATCAAATTACAAGCCTCATATAAAAAAGAGTAGAAAACGAGACACAACAGCAAAAATCATGCCCTGATGAGTGTAGACATCATAACGGTGTGTTCATAAAACTTTGAAATCGGCATGAATCTGCTCACTTCAAGTAGCAAATTCTTTGCATTAAATTATGTGTGTGTGTGTGAGTGTGTGTGTGTGTGTGTGTGTGTGAGAGAGAGAGAGAGAGAGAGTTGACTCAGTTGAGTGTTGCTTGAGCCGTGTATTGCTATACTGTCTGTTGCACAGTCAAGTGATTGGCAACCAAACCGCTTCACCCAGTAGATTTATTTGATATGTAGGGTGACTTGATATCGTACAGAATTTTAAAAAAATCAGATTTGTAAAAATATGTGGGAGTAAGATACCTCTTAGGCTTTGCGTAATTACATTGCTGGGAGAAGTACACTCCAATGTAAAACCAGCGATCATCGCTAAACCAGACGTCTTACGTCGGTGTGTCTCTGGTTTCTATTTCTGTTACGGAGAAGGTCGATATGTAAGACACATCAGACCCTAAACAACTGCACAGGCAACCCTCACCTGAGGAGGGTTGATTTTAAATTTTTGTTTTGCAGGACAACTATGTGTAAAAGCGACTGACGTGACAAAATGTATTGTGTGTTTATCTGTAACAACCATTAGCAGATTCAACTCTGAGTGCTCGTAGCTGCGAACACTACGCTTTACTGAAATGTGATTAGTCTCTCAAAATAGAAAAGGGAATTACCTCTGTATTTATTAATACATCACAGATAGTATCAGCAAATGCGCAATGATGGTGCAGTAATTGTTATTTTTTTTTAATCAAAACGATAGTCATCATATATATATATACGAAATTTTACGAAATCCGTTAGGAAACAGATTAACTTCGACATATCTATAACTAGCAGTATAGCCCGGTGTTGTTCGGGTGTAATGACAGCTTTAAAACTAATCCATGGTCCTGGAGCTCAGACTCTTTGGACGTTGGCACGAAAGACTAAAAAGCAATGGTTGTTTCTAGTTAAAGCGAAACCGGAGACTGAAAGAAAAATGAATGGATGTAAGTCAAATTTTGATTTCCTGGTATCGATATCAAATAAGTTTTTTCGTTGTAAACTGAATTTTGGAGGCTAAATAAGTCCTCTGAGTAAATGGTATCATGGCTGAGACTAAGAACTACAATTATACCTACTCAGTGCCAAACCCGAAGCAAAAACTAAAATAAAAGGGCTGAAAAAATAGACATACAGGCAGATAAACAGACACACACACACAAACATCTTGCCTTTAATTTGATTAAAATCGGACCACTCTTTCTATAACCCGATTTTTTCCATTATCGATTTTCGATATTTATCGGGGGTACCTCGACACAAAACCTAGCAAAGAACACTCGCAAACGCTTATAGTACAACTGTATAAATTTTCAAGAAAATCGGTTCAGCCGTTTCGGAGTCTATTGGTAATGGACACACACACATACATACACACAGACAAATTTCCATTTATAATTTAGATTAGATTTGTTTTTTTAAACATTATTTTTAATAGATACTTGTACTTGAGTAGATATTGTTTTGCTTAATTAAAAAGTATCTACTCAAATACTAGTATCTATTAAAAATAATGTTTCAATAAATAAATTTATTATAAAAATTTATTTGTTATTAAAGTTATATATATATATATTAATTTATTTGTTTAAACATTATTTAATGGATACTAATATTTGAGTAGATACTATGTTTTAATAATTAAACCCAATATCTACTTAAATACGAGTATTCATTAAAAATAATGTTTAACAAATATATATTTGAGCAGCAATCTCTCTATTATTCAGATTTCATTAAAATTCTACAGACAAGATGTAATGGTTAAGTTTCATATGTAACTTTTCATGTGATCTTATGACTTTTTTCTCTTGAGCTTATAAATTATATAAACATTGTTCAAATGTTCTGTTAATACCAAATAAATATTTATTTATTGGTGTGTACCTGCGTGCATACACATATGCATATTTATTTACATATATATATATATATATATATATATATATAGATAGATAGATAGATATATATATATATATATATATATATATATAGATAGATAGATAGATAGATAGATACATAGATATATATATATATATATATATATAGATAGATAGATATATATATATATATATATATATATATATATATATAGATAGATAGATAGATAGATAGATAGATATAAACAGGCTTAGATAGATAGATAGATAGATAGATATTAAAAAGAGGAAAGAGATGGGCACACTACTTATATTTATATGATATTTTTACATATCCCAGATATTGAGAATTTTACCCCATAATGTAACATAACTTAAAAGTATAGTTTACCACACACACACACACACACACACACACACACACACACACACACACATAAATAAAAAATAACAAAAATAAGAAATAAAAAAATAAGAAACTATGAATTATGAATTTAACGTTTATTTTTTTATTAAAGCTTATTCAGAAAATGAAATATAAAATAAGAAAGATTAAAAAATTTCGAGTGTTTTATTGTTCTGTCAGCTGTTTTTCATTGGTCAAGTAGACCCCCGTGTGCACTTGTCTTTCCCAGCAGCATTGGGGTCTATAAATCATGTGCATATGTGCATCTCTTATCCACTTGACTCCAGTTCTTTCTGCATCACCCTGTATATCTTGTTCTTTTCCTTTCTCTCTACCTTCGCAACTATCTTCACACCTGTCTTCACACCTGTGTTTCCATCCTTCTTTTAACCTTTCTCTGACACCCCTTGTAACTTTCTCTTCACTTGTGCACTTGTCTTTCCCAGCAGCATTGGGGTCTATAAATCATGTGCATATGTGCATCACAATACCATGCTGGAATCGGTTGATAATGTGTGCGTCTGCGTTCAGTGGGTATTTCGAAATCTGTTTATTAAAAGTCCATGTTGTTGATTGAAGGTAGACTTATGCGGGATTGAAAGAATTTAGATCATACTCCTTCCCGCATAAAGCATAAAATAATCTATCTATCTATCTATCTATCTATCTATCTATCTATCTATCTATCTATCTATCTATCTATGCAGGTTTCGTTAAAAATGACAGAAAAGAATAGTGTTCTTGATCATTCCAAATTCGTAAATAATTACATTGGATATACCACTACAGGTTTAACAGGAGACTCACGTTACAACTAACTGACCATAGCTCTATTAGCTCCCATTTAAATACACATGGTAACCTACCAAAGTCTATCCGTAACGTACTCATTGATAATACAAAAAGCATCATGCACTTGTAAAAATGGCTAAAAAAAAGGAAGCTCTCATATAGGTATAGAGCGATTAGAGTATGTAGTGTCGAAGAAGAATAAATGGCTGACACAGTGTTGTTGAAAGGCGTTATCATTCTTATATCTGTGATTTTACAAAGTGACATTACTAAAGTAGAAGTTTTAAAACCAATGTCGAGTTTTGTTGAACCTAATAAGGTTATAAAGGAAACTGACGACATGATTTTGTTAACTCTAGCAAGGTTACAAAAGAAGGATTATTAGTAAAAAGAGAAAAATTCAACAATCAACAATATTAACATTGAACACGGCTACAATTTATTGACCGTGTTTAGAAAATAAATCATGTTTATAACTCTACATACATACATAAATCAATCTACATATTCAGTTAAGAGTAAAATAAAATTCATGCTTGATAATGGCTAAAAGTATTGCCGAAAAATAAAACAATCGGACAATTTATGTTCTGAAAATAAAAAATAGTTATAAGATTACATGATAAATTACATAAAATTTTAACAAAACTTGCATAGAAGAGGGACTACTGCCTAAATTCTCTCTCTCTCTCTCTCTCTCTATTTCCATCCGTGCATAGAATACTGCTGTGATATATGATCAGGCGCCCCTGCTGTTCATCTCAGTGTTCTCGACAGGCTCCAGAAGAAGGGAATCCGTAACGTGATAGGTCCCGACTTGGCAGCTCGACTCCAGCCACTTTCTCACCGGCGGGATGTGGCTTCTCTCTACCTATTCTACAAATATTTTCATGGCTTCTGCTCCGACGAACTTAAATCACTTGTGTCCCCGCCACAAGAATTTACTCGTGCAACCAGACTGGCAACATGGTTCCACCAAATTTACAGTTAGATCAACCAAATGCAGCCGAAATTTCTACTCTAACAGCTTCTTTTCTCGCACTTCCCGCCCGTGGAACTTCCTTCTGTATACTTGCTTTCCTGACGGCTACAACTTCCAGGAATTTAAATGCAATGTCAATACCCATCTCTTATCCACTTGACTCCAGTTCTTTCTGCATCACCCTGTATATCTTGTTCTTTTCCTTTCTCTCTACCTTCGCAACTATCTTCACACCTGTCTTCACACCTGTGTTTCCATCCTTCTTTTAACCTTTCTCTGACACCCCTTGTAACTTTCTCTTCACTTGTGCACTTGTCTTTCCCAGCAGCATTGGGGTCTATAAATCATGTGCATATGTGCATCACAATACCATGCTGGAATCGGTTGATAATGTGTGCGTCTGTGTTCAGTGGGTATTTCGAAATCTGTTTATTAAAAGTCCATGTTGTTGATTGAAGGTAGACTTATGCGGGATTGAAAGAATTTAGATCATACTCCTTCCCGCATAAAGCATAAAATAATCTATCTATCTATCTATCTATCTATCTATCTATCTATGCAGGTTTCGTTAAAAATGACAGAAAAGATTAGTGTTCTTGATCATTCCAAATTCGTAAATAATTACATTGGATATACCACTACAGGTTTAACAGGAGACTCACGTTACAACTAACTGACCATAGCTCTATTAGCTCCCATTTAAATACACATGGTAACCTACCAAAGTCTATCCGTAACGTACTCATTGATAATACAAAAAGCATCATGCACTTGTAAAAATGGCTAAAAAAAAGGAAGCTCTCATATAGGTATAGAGCGATTAGAGTATGTAGTGTCGAAGAAGAATAAATGGCTGACACAGTGTTGTTGAAAGGCGTTATCATTCTTATATCTGTGATTTTACAAAGTGACATTACTAAAGTAGAAGTTTTAAAACCAATGTCGAGTTTTGTTGAACCTAATAAGGTTATAAAGGAAACTGACGACATGATTTTGTTAACTCTAGCAAGGTTACAAAAGAAGGATTATTAGTAAAAAGAGAAAAATTCAACAATCAACAATATTAACATTGAACACGGCTACAATTTATTGACCGTGTTTAGAAAATAAATCATGTTTATAACTCTACATACATACATAAATCAATCTACATATTCAGTTAAGAGTAAAATAAAATTCATGCTTGATAATGGCTAAAAGTATTGCCGAAAAATAAAACAATCGGACAATTTATGTTCTGAAAATAAAAAATAGTTATAAGATTACATGATAAATTACATAAAATTTTAACAAAACTTGCATAGAAGAGGGACTACTGCCTAAATTCTCTCTCTCTCTCTCTCTCTCTCTCTCTCTCTCTCTCTCTCTATTTCCATCCGTGCATAGAATACTGCTGTGATATATGATCAGGCGCCCCTGCTGTTCATCTCAGTGTTCTCGACAGGCTCCAGAAGAGAATCCGTAACGTGATAGGTCCCGACTTGGCAGCTCGACTCCAGCCACTTTCTCACCGGCGGGATGTGGCTTCTCTCTACCTATTCTACAAATATTTTCATGGCTTCTGCTCCGACGAACTTAAATCACTTGTGTCCCCGCCACAAGAATTTATTCGTGCAACCAGACTGGCAACATGGTTCCACCAAATTTACAGTTAGATCAACCAAATGCAGCCGAAATTTCTACTCTAACAGCTTCTTTTCTCGCACTTCCCGCCTGTGGAACTTCCTTCTGTATACTTGCTTTCCTGACGGCTACAACTTCCAGGAATTTAAATGCAATGTCAATACCCATCTCTTATCCACTTGACTCCAGTTCTTTCTGCATCACCCTGTATATCTTGTTCTTTTCCTTTCTCTCTACCTTCGCAACTATCTTCACACCTGTCTTCACACCTGTGTTTCCATCCTTCTTTTAACCTTTCTCTGACACCCCTTGTAACTTTCTCTTCACTCTTCTCTTGTTTAAAATTTTACTCTTATGTAGCCGATGAAACGATTAATACATATACATATATATATATATATATATTGCTAGTATTTGTTATTTCAAACGTTGTGTTTAATGGAATTTTGCCAGTCTTAATGTATGTTTACTTTCGACAACCCGCTTTTTCTTAACTTTATTACTTTTTTTAGCTGTCTCATGTGACATTTTTATTTGTTTATTTTTAAATGTCTGTCCTACTTGCCTTAATGCTAATTGACCATTTTTATTTTCATTTGTTATTTAATTTAATATTAATTGTCGATAGTATATTTACTGAACGCTTTTCCTCGCAGAGTAAACTGGTCGATCAGTAAATATGTAGTCTTTTCGGGTAGGGCATCGTGAGACTTATGCAAGTTAAAAATTTATAACTATCATGCCCATCTTTAATCTGTCAAAATGTTCCCCACTAACCAGCTTGTTCCATTCAATTTCCAGAAGAACAGTCAATTCCTGTCTTGTGTTCTATGATAAGAGTTATTACATAGTGTGCAGATGACTTTATAAAGTTCTTATTCCTTTTTATTACTAGAACAGTTGTTTCTTTATTGTATTTTATTCGATATATAGGGGAGGGAGCACTTCATCACGGGTCTACTTGCCATCAGGCAAATACGACACGTTGGCCAGTCCATCACTGGCTGTAAACAAGAAATTGACTGAAAGTCCTAGAAATTTAAAACTTTTGAATTAAGAAATTCAAGAATTTTGAAATTAAGAAATTTAAACTTTTGAATTTTTATTTCTTTTTTTTTACAATTGAGATCTCTGTCAAAAATGACAAAGGTAAAATTTGAACTTTTTTGCTTGATTTCTTTATTTCATTTTTATGACATTGTCAATTGGGCCAAAATTTTTTAAAAATAGTTTTAGTCAAAATTAGTCAGTTTCTTTTTAAATATGAAGATGACACGTTAGTATATAAATAGTGTATGCAACGATTTTTATTTTTAAAAATAAGTTTTATGTGACTTGTTTAATGCAGTGTTTTCTTTTTTGTTTTGTTATAAAATTTCATTTTAAATATGTTTGAAAACTCATTCTGAACTCTATCTCTCAAATAGAATAAGTAACTTTCCTCTGTATACACTCAGCCTAACAACTATGCTTCTGATACTAACTCAAATGGGGAAAGGAATGCACAGGCACCTCCCAGCAGCCTTCGTCACCCCCTTTTCTAAATGGGTCTTTTTTTCCTCGTGTATATGAATGAACTTGTCTTGGTACACTAGGTCTCTGAAAAGTTCGATGTTTCAGACCCAAGGACGATTTCTGTTGCTCTGACCTCTAGGCGAATGAAACACTTAGAGTATCGTACCTAAATCTATCCTTGCTTATTTGTCCCCTCATTAAGGGTGTTAGAGGTAAAAGTTTTCTGGGTTTGGGCATTATCCGCCTGACAATCATGGATCCGAAACTTCGAAGGAGGTTATCCGATCAGCAAGTATATAATATCGGGTCTATTGTACTGTCATTTTGTGAATGTGATCCGGAACACGCAGCAGTCTCTGGTGCAGCTTCTCAATGCCATGATGATGGCTACTGTTGCAGTAGTATGCCCGGGCGAGCAACCCAGGTTATTTACGCGTGCATCTCTAATGCGAGTCGGTTTTACTGCCTCTGAGTTATCCAAACCAACCAAAACAAAAATGAACAAAACTAGCAAACCCAAACATCAAACGTAGACACCTGATATACCATCTCTTACACCAATGATCTACGTTCCAGTTTTCCAGAAGTCTAAACCTCACCACCTGTTCTTATCTGAAACGCCTCAATCCCATTGCAGAAGCTCACAATCCCGGACTACTGAACCATTATAACAAAACACGGCCACCAATATCGCCGCGGTCACAGCCTTGGTGCCGACATCAAAGGTTTTCCTTGTTGCAGGGACACAAAAAAATCAATACCCTCATCTCCCGTATATGTATTTCCGTGTTGTACTTATCCATAGTACCACATTCGTCTTTTCTCTGTATTGTCCTCAGGATGAAGTGTCGGTGATCTTCGATCGAATATCAGAGAGGATTGACCATATCCTCATCGAATTTCTCTCGGCCAGTCTTCACGTATGTGATGACTTCAATTTTTACCACGAAAAGTGGTTAGTCCATTCTAACGAAACTGATGAAGGCAGATATTGCAGATATTTCTCATTGCTTATGAACTGATCGAAATCATTGAAGAACCCACCCGAGACGTCTGATCATTCCCTAATCAATATCCAGATTGACTCTAAACCAATGGGATTATATATACCACTCCATAGAACGGTTTTTTTGCTATGAGAAGGCAGACTAGGAAAGCTTTCAGTCGTATATGACGGAAGTTCTTCCGCTAACCGTCTTCATATATATTGCCTCCAAAACTGCTGTCCTAATCTCCGAAGTGATCCTTTCTAAAGTGGATTATTTTGTACCCACTTCCCCCAAAAAATTAATAAAAAAAACCAATCTGTCAACATTCGTTCAGCACAAAATGTGCTGCAGTAATGACTCACCGGAAGCACTTATTTAACTTTTATCACAAAGAGCGGAGTGGTCTGACTCTTACTTCCTTTTTAGAATCACCGCATCATTATAAGATAGTCCTAGAGATAGACTGGTTTTTGAAAAATGCCAGATGTCGAAAACCGTCGTAATGCACACATACAGTATAAGACAGGGTGACTGTAACGAATTTACATTTAAGCTGGTACTAAAGCTTTGACTACAACCAATAAGTGAAATTCAATTATTTCTTTTATTCCGGTTAACACTCATTCCGGGTATTTTGAGCAGAAGTAGAGCTTTAGCCATTGTTTCCTGTTTAGTATTGGGTTTCCGGTTTCTTCTAAAGACTACTTCAACTCTGTACTTTGACCGTCTCTACCTAATCTCTAAAATTTTATTTTACTATTTATTCTTTTAATTCAATAGGAGTAGATGAATTCGCCTATCGACGGGTTCAACCTCCACCTTTGTCTTTTCAACAGGAGTAGAAATCTCTCCCTTATTTCCTGTTGAGGATTGGGTTTCTGGTTCCTTCTAAAATCTTCTCATTCTCTTTCACTCAGTGTAGCCGCTTGCAACTTAGTGTTATATCGCCTTGTTCGGGGTGAAGTGATAAAATAAAAACGTCGAGTACTTTCTAGCGGAGAAAAATATGGTTTTCTACCACACTGATAAAAAAAACCGAGATGTAAGAAAAGATGTTTTTACTCCAAACAAATGTTGCATGTTAAACAACTGATATTTATTGCATACTGTTTGAATTTTACTCCTTGCCCCTAGAACAAGTAAAACTAAGTTAAATAACAGTCGGACCTCGCAGTACGAGTTTAATTCGTTCTCAGACCGAGTTATTATTGCAATTTACTCGTATTACAAAGCAATTTTTCACATTAAAATTAACAGAAAAATTAGTCCGTTTCAGCCCCCTAAAGACCAACCAACATGCCTATTAAGTTTTTTTTTCTTTTCTTTTAAACAAAAAAGGTGCTGCTATAAAAAAATAATAAAACATAAAACCTGCTATTTCTTAAAATCGACGACGTCAGCTAGTAATGCCATCGATTACCTCAATCACAAACCGCCAATGTGTATGACGGTCGCTCGTTCTGCAAACTTTTAATCGTACGATTCAAAAATTATTACGAATGGTGGTTCGTAAAGTAAGTTGCTCACACAATGGTGCACTCGTACTACGAGGTTCTACTGTACAGCACTTTTTTTATTTTTCAATTCAGTTTTGTGTCTTCAATTGTATTTTTTATCATAAGACTTCTACCTGGTAAAACGTCATTAATGAAAAGCCTACCTATTTCCCATTCCATTACTAAAAGGTAAAGTTTCTTTTATCCGCGCGTTCTTTCTTTCATTTGAACGCCACAAATTACACGATTTTTCAATGCCAAACTCCAGTTAAAAGCAAATCAGAAACTTTTTTGTTTGTTTTTTTAGAATTAATGACATTTCTATTATTTCTTGTATTTCTTTTTTTTTAGTTTCATTCTTTACTTTGTAATTATTCAAGTTTTCAGGCCGTTTAAGTTTTTTACGACTTTTCTATAACATTTTATTTTTCCTTCGAAGGTTGAAGGAATACTTGAATAGAAAAAAAAACTTTGACGTGCAATAAATAATAAATTCGAAAGGCCATTCATTTTAAATCACGATACTCCCGCCATTAGTACTGTGGAGCATTGGCATAGCATTCAGTTTTCAAACGGCCTAATTAAAATTCAGATGCATCATTTACTTAATTTCTTTATTTTGAATTCGAATTCCAGAATGGGTAACGGTCAAATTTGAGAGAAAATGGAATCAGAAAGAGGTGACATTTCACAGAAAATATGGAGGAACAGAAGAAATCAGCGTATAAGCCACCTAATGGTAAATGTTTGGCAGAAAAGACAAAAATTTACTAAGAGCTACGAAGAACAGTAAATTGTGGAGAGCAACGATCGCCAACACCCTGAAGGGAAACGGCACATAGAAAATTATCTCAGTGTTCTTTCTGATCGTTGTAAATTATTTTTTTAACATTATCACCTTAACTAACCCCAAAATCGTAAATATCTTAGATGTTACTTTCGACCTGAGCAATGGCCTGTACAAACCATACACTTAAGGACGCATACAGACAACAGGGAAACAAATCACCCTCAAAGAATCACCAACGTCATACACAAATCTATCCAATTCTAGGAATAGGGAAAATTTTGACGATTCTAAAATTAAAGACATTAATGCTTTAGAAAAAAGTAAACTCAACGTTAGTTTAGAATACTCCGTTAAAATCAAGGTAGGCAAAAATAAGCAGAAATCCTGTAAACATAACATTATTTGGTTTAACCTATTCTTCAGTAGTAAAGTCCAAATTAACATTGGCAAACTATTTAACTTAATTTACAAACATTTCTCCCATTCACCCACACTAAAAAATCTAACAAAAACAGTGTTAAAAGCATAGATAAATATATTTCACAACATAATGCTATATCAAATAAATATTTGGTCCACATAAACATCCATCACCCAACTAATAGCAAAAATGACGCTTTTAAAAATAATCGTATCTGCCGAAAAAATAAAACCTGCCCATTGAATGGCTAATGTATGTCCGAAAGTATTGTTTGTAGAGCTCGAATTCATTCGAATGATAAAGATATTTTACTTTGGAAGCACTTCTAACAGGTGGAAGATAAAATGTAACAACATGTTGTCTTTCTACAACAGTAAATACAGAAAAGTGCTGCTTTATCCATACATTATTGGAAATTAAAAAAAACAAACAAAACAACCGCAAGAACCCAATTATTACCTAGAATATCGTAGCTGAATCTAAACATTACAATGGAAAATGCGATAAATGTAATCTGTGCCTTGTAGAAAAATTGTCATCTTAAACCATATCACTAATCCAAATTTGTCTAATAAAAATTGTGATTTAATGACCATATGCAGTTATAAAAAATACTTAAATTCTTAGACCTAGATTGATATAGTTTGCCTCTTTCTTTCTTTCTTTCCTTCGCAATATTACTTTTGACAATAAGTTAAACCCCTTTTATTTTTGCTCCTTACATTATTTAATTTTTAATTCAAATTTTACTTCTTAATTTTTCTTTCTATTTTTCTTTTCTTTTATCTTATTTTTATTTAAAGTTTTAAAATTTTAATTTTCCCTATATTTTTATGTACATGTAATTGAATATTTAAATTTTTAAAACTCATGATTTACGTCCCTTTGATTCCTTCCCTCTGCATTTTATTATTTTTTATTTTTATTTTGAATTGTAAATTTTTATCCACATGTAACTGCAGAATATTTAAATTTTCAATCTTGTTATTAAAAAAGTAACTTAAGTTTATAAAATGTAATTCCCAGGAACGTCGAGTGAACTTAAATTCAAATCTATTAAGCTATCAGTTTAAAATATGCACCTGATAAGTTGTACCATAGACGTAGGATAATGTCAAAATTATATATAATATAATCTCGGTGTAGGTCGATTTTCAAACCAGAATCTGAGACAAGTCTTGATAGTTGGGGATGATATAAAACAACGCACAAAATATTTTTCTTTAAAATTTCAATTCCATTTGAGTAAATGCAATTAAAATCAAATTAATTAGTCTCTCGGGCATTGTTGCAGTGTTAACTGAAACAAATAACCAGACCGGATTACATTATTTCGAAGTTGATAGCAAGATAAGAAAGCAACTTTGTTGTATAAAGAAGTTACAGGGAAAAATGGTAACATCAAACTAAAAAAAAACAACGGGGTCCAGAACAGATGTAGTAGCAATATTTAATGGTATAAATACGTTAGATAAATCATGGCAAGAAAAAAATTCTTGTGAACCAAATTTTGTAGCAACAGACCCAATATTTAATTTAATATTATTTTTCCACTTCATGACAGCTGAAAATTTTTAGTCAGAGAAGGTGCAACACGTTTCACGTATATTTGAATTAATTCGAATTCAAGCGTTCCTACGCCAACTAAATCTTGTTTACCGTACTGACAGCATCCAGTTCTTGGTAATTACTGAGACAACAGGAATTACAACAATGTCGGACAGTTTATTTAATAAAATAAAATTGTGTACAGATGTAAATTTGGCTATAACCAATGGTAACTAAACAAAAAGCGCCAACAACAACAACAACAACAACTTCTACTCTATATTTAGATGAAATATAAAGAAGAATCCTGCAAAATGGCCTGACATTTCAGCCTCACTCTCTTTCCTACCGCATTAACGTAGATTCCCTGTACCTTTCCTATAAATATTTTCATGGTAATTCTTCTGTAGAGATTTCCTCTTTGGGACCTAAACTTTATTGGTTTAAGTGTAGTACTAGGTTGGCGGTTAGGTTTCAGTTTCACCAGTTTACAGTTGAATTGGCTAGATGTACCCGTAAGTCCTATGTTGTCAGTTTCTTCTCTTACGCTCTTTGCTGGTGGAACTATTTTCTGGTTTCTTGATCTCCAGTCAAAATTGATCTTCAAAAGTTTAAATGCAATGTCAATCGTTATTCTTCTTTTCTTAATTCTTGTCTTTTATTGTTCTCTCTCCTTAATCACGTTTTTCTGTTTCTCATATTCTCTCACATTCAGTTGTAAATTTAGAAATTCATTGACATTCTTGTGGGGAGATTTCTACACCCTTGTTCTAATTACTGGAAACAACTGCTTTAGTTTCTTTTCTTTCACCAAACGTTCAATTTTAGACCCACTGGTGTAACAGGGTGTAATAGATTTGTATTTTCTCAGATTAGATTATTTGAAGTGGTGTGTAGCAATATGAATCTATTTTCGTGGTGTATGATGAAATTTGTTTGACCTTGAAAAATATTGCGTCATCCGTGATTGTATCTGCTTTTTATCGCGACCAGACACTACTGTCTCGATTGTCGATTAGTTGTTCTACGGCCATTGCCTGCGATGGACGTTACTCCAAGGGAGCGTACGAAAATTGTAACGCTGCACGAACACACTGGCAAGCCTTACAGAGAGATAACGGATATTGTTGGTATCAGCTTTTCAATTGTCAGTCGTGTCATCAAGGCGAAGAAACAAACTGGATATCTCAGTCTAAAATGTAAGGAAAAATGAAGAGAAAACAATGCCAAGAGATGACGTATACGTTATCAGAGAAAGTGTGAAAGAGTTTAGGAAGACATTATTCGTTTTGTTTCAGTTAATTTGCACAAGGATTTGCGTTTACATATTCCACTATATTTTAAATAACTCTCTTAGATAATTATATTTCTGCACTTGCTAGTCTGACGCTACTAATTGTTTCTTTTCAATGACCTATTCTTTCTCCATTCTCGTTCTTTTGATATCAGTCCAAATTTGTTTTTCGATTGTGTCTTTCTATTGAAGCCAACATTCCTATCTGCTTATCCCTGCCTTTAATTTGTTTTAAATCTTTTTTATATATTTTTCTTCGCTTCTTTTGCACGAGTTAGGCTGTTTATTTTTACTTTAATTTTAATATCATGTTTTCATTCTTTGAATTGTTATTTTCTTTCACCTTTTTATGCAAAACCCATTTACATGTACAAAATGTCACAGGAGATCATTAAAACTTTCGGATCTAAAAAAAAAAAAATAGATTGTAATCGTTGTAAATACAACGCCAAATTGCAATATAATCGCACACCATTAACATAAAAATATCTAATATTCGCGAGACGAGGCCAAGGCTCTTTGTTCTCTCAGATAGGCAGATTTTTGTCCCTACAAAGGTCATTTTTTTTTTGCTTTCTTTCTTCATTCTTTTCTTTTCTTCACTCTCCGTTTTTTTTAAACCCATCGCTCCCAGTAGCTGACCACTCATCGATGACCACTCACCATTGCACTCTCTTTTCTGGGTTGGTTCGTTGTTGTCGATACTTTTTTTTAAATTGTTTTATTTTTTATTAGTAGGAGTGTTGACCCTACGCAAATCTCTTTATCCTCCGGGTGAGGTGGTTCACAGTTTTTATATTTAGTATTAAATGTTTATTTTTTTTTTCTTACCTTGTCTCTGCCGTATTTAGCCCCCCCCCCCATCAAATATTCTAAATTCTTTATTTTAATATTATATATTTTAATGGACGTCTGTTTTCACGTGTATGTAATTCTTTGTAAGGACTTTTTCTTTGAGATGTTTCTGCCATTTCTACCTCGTGTTTGTTGATTGGCCACTTCCGCCATAGCCAGCTTGGTATATATAGGTTAGTTTAGATTAAATTTATCATTTCACTCGATTTGGTTTTGCTGACCTGAATTGTCAAAAAAAAAAAAACAAAACAAAAAAAAACGTGAATTTTTCCCTACAATGGAATAAATTCACTTTGCTTGGTAACTCACTAATTTTGAACCACTTCTTTGTTTTCTTTGTTTCTCTGCCGGCCTTAATCCTCAACTGAGTCAATAACGCATCTACTGATTTAACTAAGTTAAAACTTAGTAATTTTTCTTTTTTGTTTTAATTGGAGAAGTTAGACCCTCCTATTGCCCAGTTCACACTCGTCTTTATTCTCTTGAACAGGAGAAGAGGCCCACCCCTTGTTTTCCGTTTGGGAAGGGTTTTCCAGTTCTTTTCCTTTCCTCAACGTTAATAGTGATGCTTTCGCGAGTTTTATGTGATGTATGTTGATGGTAGCAACGTCTCTTTATACTGAGTGTACCGGATTTGTAGTTTTCTGGTTGATGCTTTCGACTTGTAATTTGGAATCCAAACTTTTGTGTAGTGTCTAGAGAGGCTGCTCTGAAAAACAGTCACATAATATCGGTGTTCTCTGCAGTGCCATGACACGCATGGGTGAGTGTCCTTGCATGCGCTCACGGTGGGCAACCCTAAGGCCGCACTATGTTGCAGTCCACGCTAGTTCCCTTCTTACACATGTCGCAGGTGATGCCCATCTCCTACAACTACTCGAGGCCTCTCCTCACTAAAATCATGAAAATTCACAACCAAAGTTACAAAGTTAAACCAACCAAACAAAAAACACCTATACCTCTGAACATTTCTTTCTCAAACATCTGTGATATACGTACCAACTTTTGCAGTGTAGAATCGTTCATCTACGAAAGGTCCCCAGGCATCCTAGCTCTCTGTGAAACCAACCTTAATCCTACAATCCACTCTACTAAATTCTCTATTCTTGGTTACCTTCCCCTCTTTAGGAAGTATTCCAATGTCCACATGCATGCCCTGGGTATTTATGTCAGCGAACATCTCCTTTTGGCAAAGGTAATTTCTCTTGAATCGCCAGATCATTCTTACTTGTGTCCCCGTCTCTCTCTATTAAACTCAGCTATCTTTTCTTTTTTTTTTTTTTTTTACCGCTTCTCTTTCTCTCCTGATTGTTCCGTGCTTGACAGTATTTCAGGTAATATAGACGAAGCCATTTCTTCTCACCCGTTCACTAATATATTTGTGTTCGGTGACTTCAATGCCCACTGTGCCAAGTGGCTGGAAAACTCTGTCACTGATCTTGCTGGCATCCATACCCTGAACTTCTCAATCACTCAGTCTCTCACGTAAGTGGTGAATTCCCCCACTTGTTTTTGCAATAATCCTGAAAGACACGCTTCTCCTCTAGATCTTTGCTTCACTTCTATTTCTGACTCTTGCCATGTCATACAGCTCTGCCATTTTGGCAACTCTGATCATGCTGCAGTTAATATCTGCTTCCACTCCCCCTCCTTCTAGGAACCTCCTACCAGCAGAATATCTTACTGCTATCAAAGAACGTACTGGGAGTCGTTCCGCAATATCCTTTGTGATGTCCATTGGAACAAAGTTTTAGTCTCCCTGTTGAAGACTGCGCCTCTGAAGTCTCCTTATGGGTGAAAGCCGGCATAAATGCTTTTCTCTTAGCCAAGAATTTCCGACTTACACCTCATTCATCCTCTTGGTTCTCTCCTGCTTTCTCGGCCGCCATTGCCCACAGGAATCACTTCTGGCTTTACCAAAGCGACGAATTTGACTGCAATAGGCGTCTTTTTGTTTCTTCGTAATGAATGCAAGGGTGTCCTAAATGATGATAAACTGTTTGCTGATAGAATGAAGCAGCGTATAGCGTCCCGAAAGTTTGGCTCGAAAGCCTACTGACGGCTCTGCAAAAGTGCGTTAAACTACAGCAAACATTCAACCCTTCCTCTATTCAATAAATTTGAGCTTTCAGTCACAGCAAACAAAGCTGAGTGCTTTCTTCGCAAATTCTCTTTCTACTCCAAACTTGATTCTGATGGAGTTCCCACACTAGACTTCTCACCTATAACTGAGGCTCAACTGAGTGATGTATATATAACTTCTTCTCTGATCTCTAATACTATTTCTTAGCTTGACTCCCAGAACGCAAGCAGAGGTGATAGAATTCCAATCACTACCCTAAAGAAATGTGCCACTGAACTCTCTCCTGTTTTATCCAAACTCTATAACTATTGCCACGCTGCTTTTTGCTGCCCTGATTGTTGGAAGTCCTTCTCTGTAGTTCCTGTTTTTATAACTCTGAAGAGTCATCTAACTCATCTAATTATCGTCCTATAAGCGTCAATGCTTATTTGCACCCGTCACTTTATCTCTCTTTTGTTCCCTTTTACATCAGTTTGTCGGTCTCTCTTTTGTTCCTTTTTGCATCTCTCTTTCTATCTCTATTTCGTTCATTTTTACACCCTTCTCTCTATCTTTATTTTGTCCTTTTTTGCAGACCTCTCTCTAATTATATATTTTTTAAATCTACTATTTTACATCTTTTTGTACTTCTGTCCTTTTCCACCTTTGTCAACTACATATATTATTACTTCTCTCGTCCTTTCTATTTTTTCCATTTTCGTTTTACATCTGTTTTTATTTGTCGTCTATTGCCAATTTACAACTTTGTTTTCATTTCTTGTCTCCTTCTTCCATTGTCACTTTACATCTGTATTTTTATTCTCTTTTCTTCTACTCAAATTTTCATTCACATCTTTTTCCCTCACCTTTATTCTCCATCAGCAGTTATCCTTTTTCCATATTTTTCTTTTCTTTTCATTTCTTATTCTAACATCATCATTTACATCTACATTCATTTGACAGTTTTCTCTTTCTGACAGTGTCACTTTAAATCTGCTATTTTCTCTACGCTTTTATCTCCCTGCCATTGTCAATTTAAATCTATCTTTATCTTACGTCTTTTCTCTGTATGCAGTTGTCAACTTACATCTTTTCTTCTTGACTTCTTCATGTTACATCTGGTTTTTTAAAATCTTGTTTTTATACTTTTTGTCATTGTCAATTTACATATGTTTTTGTCTCTCGTCTTTTCTCTGTTTGCAATTATCAATTTATATCTCATTTTTTACCTTCTTTTTTCACATTCATCTATATCGTGTTACATCTGTTTTTAATTTTCTTCTCTTTATACTTTTTTCCATTATCAATTTACATTCGTTTGCACTTCACACATTTCCCAGATGTAGTTGTCAATTTACATCTGTTTTTCTAAGCTTTTCTTTTCTCCTTCAGCTATTTCCAGTTACATGTTTTTACTTTTCATTTTATCCTTTTTGCCATTGTCTTTACGTTACACATCCCGCCTATGTTGTTGTCCCTTCACATTTGATTTTTCTAGGCCTTTCTTTCATCCTTAAACTATTTCACATTACATCTGTTTTTAATGTTCTTCTTCTTATTTTTGCCATTGTCAATTTACATCTGTTTTTATTTTACACATTTCTACTATGTTGTCGATTTACAAAAGTTTTTTTAGATTTTTCTTTTCTCCTTTAACTATTTCACATTACATCTTTTTTTAATGTCCTTTTCTTCTTATTTTTGCCATTGTCAATTTACATCTGTTTTTATTTTACACATTTCTACTATGTTGTCGATTTACAAAAGTTTTTTTAGATTTTTCTTTTCTCCTTTAACTATTTCACATTACATCTGTTTTTAATGTTCTTCTTCTTATTTTTGCCATTGTCAATTTACATCTGTTTTTATTTTACACATTTCTACTATGTTGTCGATTTACAAAAGTTTTTTTAGATTTTTCTTTTCTCCTTTAACTATTTCACATTACATCTTTTTTTAATGTCCTTTTCTTCTTATTTTTGCCATTGTCAATTTACAATTGTTTTTATTTTACACATTTCTACTATGTTGTCGATTTACAAAAGTTTTTTTAGATTTTTCTTTTCTCCTTTAACTATTTCACATTACATCTGTTCTTAATTTTCTGCTCTTTATTCTCTTTGACATTGTCAATTTACATCCTCTTCTATTTCTCGCATTTACGCCTCTGTATCTTCTCTTTCCCTCTTTAACTATTTCACGTATTTACTTTTCGTCTCTTTTTTTCCTTACACTCTCTTTTTCTCTTCTACAGCCATCTTCTTTTATTTGCTTTCTCTATTCTTTTGTGTTCTTTTATTTTTTCTATTTTATTTCTGAGTTTTTTCGTTTCGTCCTCTTATCTTTTTTTTTTCGCCTTTTCTTTTTGATTCCTTCAAATTCTTCTGCGACATTCTTTCCTCTTTTTCATTCAATATTTCCCTTCCGCCTCACAGCTGCATTTCCTCTCTATTTGCAATCTTTATTGCATTTCATTCTCGACCAACTTTCTTAAGCACTTCTCCCATGTTCCTCCCGATCTACCCGCTCGCTGCCTTCCTACTTTTGTCAAACGTATTTTCTATTTCACAACTTTCTTCAATGGCAACGACTCAGTCCTTCTCATTATTTTGGCCGACTTTTACGACTACTGTTTGTCTCGTTGAATCACCTTAATAACAGAGACTTGTGAATTTTATTTGATGTCACTTTCTAAGATGGCAACTACAAAGACACCACATTTGCTGCGAAAACATATATATCGACGGAATGAAGCACATGGTAAAAGTGAGGTAAGGATTTGTCGGGTAGGCTGAATTTATTAACACACACATTCATATTCGTGTGCGCACACGCAGTGTCATGTCCTTACACAAATTCCTTTTCTTTTACATTTTTACGTGATTACCTAAAGCCGTGTTAACACTGTTGTTAAATAAAATACTAACATTTATTAAGGTCAATAAACACATAAACATAAACTGGTACGTATCTAATCTAAACTTATTTATAAATGGAACTTTGTCTGTGTGTGTATGTGTGTGTGTGTGTGTGCATGTGTGTGTCCGTTACCTATAGACTCCAAAACGGCAGAACCGATTTTCTTGAAACTTTACACAGCTGTACTATAAGCGTCTGCGAGTATTCTTAGCTAGGTTTTGTGTCGAGGTACCCCTGATAAATATTGAAAATCGATAATCGAAAAAATCGGGTTATAGAAGGAGTGGTCCGATAGACATAAGAAACGATATTCAGAAGTTTCAAGGTTGCAGTTCTTAACACAGTGCAGAAAATCGATAATATATATATATATATATATATATATATATATATATATATATATATATATATATAAGACAAGATGTTTGTGTGTGTGTGTGTTTATCTGCCTGTATGTCTGTATTTTTCAGCCCTTTTATTTTAGTTTTTGCTTCGGGTTTGGCTCTAAGTAGGCATAATTGTAGTTCTTAGTCTCAGCCATGATACCATTTCCTCAGAGGACTTATTTAGCCTTCAAAATTCAGTTTACAACGAAAAAAAACTTATTTGATATCGATACCAGGAAATCAAAATTTTACTTACATCCATTCATTTTTCTTTCAGTCTACGTTTTCGCTTTAACTGGAAACAACTATTGCTTTTTAGTCTTTCGTGTCAACGTCCAAAGAGTCTGAGCTCCAGGACCATGGATTAGTTTTAAAGCTTTCATTACATTCGAACAACGCCGGGCTATACTGCTAGTAAGTACATACAGACAGTGACGTACTACTACATTACACATTTATATACACAATTGCATTGTCACAAATAAGCATATTGGGCTTGAAATATTCACACAGTGAATACACATCTCTCTTTCACTTTCTTATGTATTTCTTATAATATATTACATCTTATACAAACAAACATAGACGCATATTTATAAATTTCATCGCAACATGAGCATGTAGACGATCACCACAAAAATATTTGTACATTACGTCCATTCATCATGCAGGCTACCTGATGAGCGCGCGGCATATGCGAAATTTTAAGCAAATAGCCAGTTAAGTGCCATACGTAAAACACTCTTGGGCGATCATGTCTCGAAAGAGACATGACTGACTAGGCAGAGGAAATTTCTGCAGTATACTGATTGCCAACCAAGGCTATAGAACTCAATCTGTTATGTCATTTAACCCATAAAAATAAAGACAGTGTTTTATGTCAACACAAGATAAAATTATTTCTGATGGTGGATGTCTTTATGTTAACGTCCCTGTAACCTCTCTGAAGATGGCTCATGTGAGCCGAAAGCTTCGAACCAGCATAATAAAAAATATCCAAGTGTTGGAGAATTTTTGTCTTTATTTTCATGTGAAATTAAAGCCAAAATACGATGTTTAGAACGGCTCATGATTAAACATAATATAAAAGACAATGAATTCATTGTCTTTTATATTTAACAGTATATATATATATATATATATATATATATATATATATATATATATATATATATAGGCAGCAAGTATTCATCCAAATCCAAAGTATTGTGTTCGAAGTGGTGTATAAAGAGTCAGAAGTTCATGTTGCGTTGTTTTGTTCAGGTATTTCGATCGTCTCAGTCATTTTCAAGAACCAATGTGTTGGTGTGATAGCAAGAATTTCTGAGGAAAGCTGGAAGTTTAAACTTGTCTTTGTCTCTGTTTGTCTGTCTGTCCGTCTCTCTCACTTCAAACTCACACTCACAGACCCCACATACATATATACATAATTAATATATATTTAATATATCTATAATTATATGTTTTGTACAGACAACGTGTAAAAGCACGTCCGATATCCTGGTCCCGTCAGCCGCCAAATTGAGTCAGCTTTCTGATAAATTGTCGAAAACTGTCAAAATAGATTCGCACTTCTCTCCACTTTCATGTCCAGCGCAGGTGACACAAATGGATGTGTATTAAACCATATTATGTACACCATCTACACTTGTGATTGTGTCACGAGTCATCCCACCAACACGATCATTAAATTTGCAGACGACACTGCTGTGATTGAACTCGTTTTGGGGTGTGATGAGGCGGACTACAAGAGTGAAATAAAAAGGTTGGTTGCATGGAGCTCGGAGGGTAACTTTGCTTTAAACAACTTAAAGACAAAGGAACTGGTAGTGGACGTGCCAAGAAATGGCACAACACCTGTTCCTTTGGTTATCGGTGCTGTTTTTGTAACGAGAGTGGAGAAAATTAAGTTTCTGGGCACGTACATTGCAGAAGATCTCTTCTGGACAAGCAACAGCGAGTAACCTACCTAAAGAGAGTGTATAAATAGATGGCAGAACAGGGATTAAGGAGAAAATGAAAAGTCAAACCTTACTAAGAGCTATAAAGGATAAGTAATCGTGGAGAACCATGATCGCCAGATCTTGAAGGTAGTGCTTGTGTAAATAGTTGTCAAGACAAGAATTAGGAGAGATAAAAAAAGTCAAATTTTACTAAGAACTGCAAAGAACAGGAAGTTATAGTGAGACATGATCGTCCACTATTCAAGTTCAGCAAGAAAGCGCTTGATGAACAGCTTTTATCGTTGGGCCCTGCGTAAAATGATTACTGCTGTATGCTGACAATTTTCAACACATTTAAATGTATTAAAATCTAAAGACCAAAGAGCTGATGGTAGACCTTTGGAAAATATTTCTTTGGTTATCGGTGAAGTTTGGTTGGAGAGGATGGATGAAACGAAGTTAATGGGCACGCTCATTGCAGAGCATCCTCTCTGGTACAAACAATACCATCTTGCTAGGGAAGAAGACACAATCTCTTCGTATTTTATGTGCCGTGTTCCTTCAGGACGTAGCTGATCATGGTTCTCTACATCTTCCTGTTCTTTGTTGCTCATAATATATTTTGTCCTGTTATTTCTCCCAAACCGGCTTTACCACCCATTTGTTTAAGCTCATCAAGTATGTCACACGCTGTTTTCCCCGTCCCTTTCGATTTATCCATCCTGTGAGTATTAAACTGACTAAGCCCTCCTTCCTCATTACGTGTTCCAGAAACTTCAGCTGTCTCTTCCTGATATCAATTATAAGTTTCCTTTTCGTTTTCATTCTCTCCAAAATCTCTTCGTTGCTCACATATACAGTCCATGGTATCCTCAGCGTCCTTCTGTAGAACCATAAACTCTAATTACTGAAAATACTCAGAAAAAATTTACAAAAGAAGCTGCTGTTTATATTCCGCCGCTGATTTGTTGACAGTTTGCTGGCTAACTGCATCACTATTTTGCATACCAACTGCTTGGCAGGAGAAAAGAGACTGCATACAAAGGATTGTAGATATGACTCAGAACATAATCGGCTGTCCTTCTTGGGAGACGTTTGTAATTCTTATTGTAGAAGCAAAGTAATAAATATAATAAAAGATAGTATGCATTCCGGATACCACTTGCTTGAACTTTTACCCACAGAGTGACATTTTAATTCTGTTAGTGCTAACAGTAAGTGTTTAAGGGATATCTCTTATCTTTGTTCTCTGAATAAAATGAACGCTATAGTACACTGACAATTTTAAACGTATTTTAAGCGTATTAATTGTCTTCATTAGATGCTGTGTGTGTATTTGTTTTCATCTGTATTGTGTGTGTGTTTTGCGTGCATGTGTTTGTATTGGTTCGCTTGGGGACGGATGTCTAATTTCATTGTACATTACGTAGTGACAAGAAGAATAAACAAACAGAAGTAATATAAGTATATTTCGGTTCAGTGACGTTTTTATCAAGACTGGATTAAACTGTTTTGTTTTTTAAAATGTTGTTGCAGTTCAGTAGCTGTGTTCTGATAAAAAAATTGAACGTGCAGCAGAGGTAATTTCTTATCACCTGTAAAAATAACAAAAAAAAAACAAAAAAAACAAAAACAAAAACACAACTAACGTTTCACTACCACCAAGCAGGCCCTAACTTTCATCTTACATGACGGATAAGTGTTCTCTCAAAGAAGCACCTTGTCTCGAATGTATATCGACACTCTCACCAGACCTCAAGTGAAACTCATATATCCAATCTATTGCTAAAGATTTGGGAAAATGGTTGATGCATTGTGCCGCTTTAGTAAGTATCTTACTGCACCCTGTTACGGAGGCACGGTGGAGTAATGGATTGCTACTCGAATTGAGGAATTGGAGGGCCGAGTTCGAATTCAAGTCGAGTTCATTACATTCACTTACAGGCTAATACTCTCGAGAAAGGTATGAATTCAACTATTCTACCTCCAGAGACCAACAAAACTCATTGTAAGAATAAAGATAAACTGAAGAAAGAAATTATGGCGACATTCATCAACTTAAACAAGGAAACCATCCAGACGATTTGCGGATGATTCCGAAGTCGTATAGAGGCCATGGTTGAAGCCAATGCCGTATTTATGAAATAAATTTACTTTTTAGTATTTCAGAGTATTTTCGTGTCATTTTGGTAAATATATCTATTAAAATGAGATGACAGTATTATTTTCATTTTTGCGTAATTTAGACGAGAATTTATCCATCGCACCTTGTACATAAGGGCACATATTCATCCACTTTCAGGTGTGAACCCAACTTCAAAATGCAATACGTTCAGTTCGTTCTATAAATCTAGTTACACTGTACGCAATTAAGCATGATCGTGAGGTGATTCCTTTCTTTTTTTTTTTTTTTTTTGAAACCTTTATAACCAGGAAAACGTGCTCTACAAAGTAATATAATTCAACGAGGTAGATATTTAATGAATGTCAATATAACAATGCGACATTTAAAGTTGCACCTTGTGAGTGAATATTTAGTTTACAACATTAAAACTATTTAAGAGCACAAGTATTAACTAATTAAAACTTTTTTTAATCGGATTTACCCCAATTAAGGTAGTAAAGTTTCTAAGAGACTAGAGGTTTATGGGCCTGAAAAAAATAGAAACATTACTAATCAGAGTAATCATGAAAATTTTTTTTTTAATCGTATCACCCCGAGCAAGGCGGTAACGCCACTGATGTGCAGAGGGCTACGTAATAGTGAAAAGATTGGAAAAGATAAAGCCGGAAACCACATCCTAAACAGGGAACAAGGGATGAGCCTCTTAAATTTAACAAGAAAGTATAAAACCGGGTGAAAGTTCTACAAGCTAGAAAGGCGACAAAAGAAACTGTTAAATTGATGACATCATATTTCCATTTTAGTACTGTGAATATATTAATAAAGTCTAGGTACTATAGAGAAAATCTCATCGGACAATCATCATGAAAGTATTTATATAAAAAGCACAGGGAAGCTACATTACGGCGACGGGAAAGTGAATGAAACCGAGATGCCACATGTAGGAATAATAATATTGCTGATTCTTCTTTGAATTTTATCAAGAATCTCTAGATATATAACAGGAGCACCGGACTATATGTGGCAGCTATATTCTAAGCATGAATGAATGGTAGACTTGTAAATATGTAAGATCAATTCTGGCGAGAAAAATTGTGACATTAAATACTCATTTTGCGTTATGCAATAGCTTATGTAGGCCATGATGACGATTAGGAGTCCTGTAACCCTTGAGAGTCTTAGGGTCACTACATGTACTGCAGCCGTAACAGTAGTGGTTTGTATTAGGCATGACGGATACCAACTCTCTCCATGTTAGTTTAAATTCAGAGCTTTTCTTTTTCTAGTCTGGTTGCCCAATTTATCCTACTATTTACCCATAGATGCAGTCTGTGTAAATAAGAGATAGTGTTACGAGGTTGCATTTATATACAAAAATAATATTAATAATGTCTAAAAAGTTGTAGTAAGGGACTATTGAGTCCTACTTGTTATTACAAAAAAGTTTTAATTCATGAAGTAGTCATAAAAATAGAAAATTAGGAATAGAACGTTTTGGAAGATGCCAGAATATTCCAGTAGATTCGAGAAAATTTGAAAGGTTCTAGAAATATACAAATTAGGCGTTAGCCCCTATAAAAATAGGTTTGGGGCAGAGAGTAGTCAGTTGTTACCAGGATTTGCTGACATTATCAACTCCGGCTTTGATTCAAGAATTTATATCCATCTGAAAGAATCTCTAAGAAGTTGCCGACCAACTAAAACCCGAAAGAGAACCTCATGGAATTATATGAGTAAATATATATTTTGACTCTTTCATTGGCCAAACTAAAAATTATTATTTATGTACTCATTTAAGAATTTCCACTAAGTATAGCAGTTAACTTCTTCGCCAACTTAACTGGGTAAAGATATTTGACAGCTTATCTTCCCCTTCTCTCATCGTAACACTCGCCAGTAGAAAACTCTATGTTTCTTGTTTTGAATGCAACAAAAATTGTATATTTGTAAATATTTTATTTGGTGTGTTTTGTAAATTAAATATTTTTCTGTGATTTATCTCTGAGTTTTGGTCAATCACATTTTTTCTTTTGCTACACTAAACACGTAACAATAGATAGATAGATAGATAGATAGATAGATAGATAGATAGATAGATAGATAGATAGATAGATAGTGAATAAACTTAGATAGATAGATAGATAGATAGTGAATAAACTTTGATAGATAGATAGATAGATAGATAGTGAATAAACTTTGATAGATAGATAGATAGATAGATAGATAGTGAATAAACTTTGATAGATAGATAGATAGATAGATGAATGAATTTAAATTATTAACAGATTTAGATAGATAGATAGATAGATATAAATAGACGATGAATGAATTTAGATTATTAACAGATTTAGATACATCTAAATAGATGACGAATGAATTTAGATTATTAACAGATTTAGATAGATAGATAGATATAAATGGATAAATGACAAATGAATTTAGATTATTAACAGATTTAGATAGATAGATAGATATAAATGGATAAATGATGAATGAATTTAGATTATTAACACATTTAGATAGATAGATAGATAGTGAATAAACTTTGATAGATAGATAGATAGATAGATAGATAGATAGATAGATAGATGAATAAACTTTGATAGATAGATAGTGAATAAACTTTGATAGATAGATAGATAGTGAATAAACTTTGATAGATAGATAGATAGTGAATAAACTTAGATAGATAGATAGATAGATAGTGAATAAACTTTGATAGATAGATAGATAGATATATAGATGAATGAATTTAAATTATTAACAGATTTAGATAGATAGATATATAGATGAATGAATTTAAATTATTAACAGATTTAGATAGATAGATAGATAGAAAGATAGATAGATATAAATAGACGATGAATGAATTTAGATTATTAACAGATTTAGATACATATAAATAGATGACGAATGAATTTAAATTAATAACAGATTTAGATAGATAGATAGATAGAAAGATAGATAGATAGATAGATATAAATAGACGATGAATGAATTTAGATTATTAACAGATTTAGATACATATAAATAGATGACGAATGAATTTAGATTATTAACAGATTTAGATAGATAGATTGATAGATAGATAGATGATGAAAGATTTTAGATTATTAACACATTTAGATAGATAGATGATGAATGAATTTAGATTATTAACACATATAGATAGATAGATAGATAGATAGATAGATAGATGAATGAATGAATTTAGATTATTAACACATTTAGATAGATAGATAGATAGATAGATAGATAGATAGATATAAATAGATAAATGATGAATGAATTTAGATTATTAACACATTTAGATAGATAGATAGATAGATAGATAGATAGATGAATGAATTTAATTTAGATTATTAACACATTTAGATAGATAGATATAGATAGATAGATAATGAATGAATTTAGATTATTAACAGATTTAGATAGATAGATAGATAGATTGATAGATAGATAGATATCAATAGGTAGATAGATGATGAACGAATTTAGATTATTAACTGATTTAGATAGATAGATGGATGATGAATGAATTTAGATTATTAACAGATTTAGATAGATAGATAGATAGATGGATGATGAATGAATTTAGATTATTAACACATTTAGATAGATAGATATAGATAGATGGATGATGAATGAATTTAGATTATTAACAGATTTAGATAGATAGATAGATAGATGGATGATGAATGAATTTAGATTATTAACAGATTTAGATAGATAGATAGATAGATAGATAGGTAGATAGATAGATAGATAGATAAATGATGAATGAATTTAGATTATTAACAGATTTAGATAGATAGTTATAAATAGATAGATGATGAATAACTTTAGATTATTAACAGATTTAGATAGTTAATGAATAATTTTAGACAGAAAGATGATAAATATATATATATATATATATATATTATATGGACATATTTAGATAGATAGTGAATGGTAATAAATAAGTTAATGAATAGACTTAAATAATGAATAAACATAGATAATAGGTAGATAATGAATGGACATAGGATAAATAGACAGACAGATAGGTAGATAGATAATGAATAAACTTAGATGATGAAAAGATTTAGATAGATTTTGATAGAACGATAGATAAATAGATAGATGATGAACAGATTTAAATAGATAGATAATGGTTAGACTAAGATAGATAATAGATAGATAATGAATGGAGATAGAATAGATATACAGATAGATAGATAGATTGATCGATCTGTAGATAGACATACACATAGATAGATAGACAGATAGATAGATTTAATATGTTGATGTATATTACATATAAATCCTAATTTTCATCAGTGCTGTTTTTTTTTTTGCTTACACCAGTATTTCTTACATTAAATCCCCCGTTTCCTAATGTTTTCTGTTTAATTGCTGTCGTTTCTGAACACACCTTTGTAGGTGATAAAATCAACATTCTTTGTTTTCTGAGAATATGTTTTTTTACGAGTCTTACCTACCCGGAACTAGAAACTAAACCCCGATACCCGAGACCAATAATATTACATGGGAATTACTAACTTTAAAAGAATCTATGGTGAGAATCAGCATTGAACACTTTATTCAAGTTTTAACCCATTTTTCTTCATGATGAATATCTAGTAATGAACTTCATCAATCAAAAACCTTTCAATCTACATAATTTACAAATTATATTGTTATGTATTATTAAATTATAATCTAGAAATAATATCACATTTTTCTCAAAAAATCAAACCATGTTTTTGGCATTATTTTTCTTGTTTCAGAACATGTATATTAGCGGATTTTACAAGTACATGAACAAACATATAGTTGTCTATCGAAAAATAATAACGCCCATTTAATACAGCATAACTAGTTTTTTAATCTCTTTTTATTATATCATGACAAATGATTTATACTTGATGTTTCACCAGCTTATCATTGATTGATCAACCCGTTTTTAAGGTTATTTAAAGTCAAGAAATACTTTTAGATTTTAAGAATTTTGTTTCTGATATAGTAATAATTTAGTGATACAAGTTTAAAAATTAACCCATAGCTTGGGTGAGAAGAGACGGATCCCTAAAGCTCCCAGAGGTATTTGCGTGTAAGTGAATATAATGAACCCAACTTAAATTGAAACTCAGCTTTCCGATCTCCAATTCCGAGCCATTATCCATTACGCCACTCGTACACCCAAGCTTATGTCACTTAATATTTTCAAGTGGTCACCCATCCAGGTACTGACCAAGCTTGACGTAGCTTAAATTTGGTGATTGGTCGGGTGTAGCACACTTGTTAATTATGGCGCGTAGACACAATATAGGTCATCTAATAAAGTAAGTTTATTTGTATTAATTATAATTTATTTAAAATTTGTTGTTTACTCGTGCAAAAAGACTGGCAACTGGGTCCCACCCATTCACAGTCAGGTTAGCCAAATGCAGATGACAATTCTACTGCTGCAGCTTCTTCTCTCGTACTTCCCGCCTGTGGAACTCGCTCCCCTATTCTTGCTTTCCTGACAGCTACAACCTCCAGAAATTTAAATGCAAAGTCAATACTCATCTACTAACCACTGGACTCTAGTTCTCTCCCCACCCCCGTATAACCTTCCCTTTCTCTCCACCTATGTATCTGTCATCGCACCTGCATTCTCAGCTTTCTATTGCTCCTTTCTAACTAGTTTGTACTCCTTGCTCTTTTCTAATTAATATTTTTACAGTTATGTAGACCCCCGCTCATCAATGGCATTTCTGCCTTGCTCGGGGTGAAATGATTAAAAAAAAAATTTAATTAGCACATTTTAAAAGAGGCCTGTTAATTCTAAAAAAAAACAAACTGTTTCATATGATAGAAAAGAAAAAAGAAATAAAAGGAATTCTGAAAGAAATTTCATTGGCATGTTTCGCCAATGATCGGCCTGATAAGAAAAATAATTCTATTTCGTAAGAATAAAATCTATATTACGAAATATAAATCACATTAAGGGGAATGGGATTCATGTTAAGCAAAATTTGATTAATGTTAAACAAAATGTTATTCTCGCTAACCAAATTAATATTTACGCTAAGGAAAATATGGTTCGCGTTAAGCAAAATGAGATTCATATTAAGCAAAATTTGATTCATGTTAAACAAAATGAGATTCGTGTTAAGCAAAATGTGATTCATACTAAACAAAATGTGATTCCCACTAAGCAAAATGTGATTCCTATTAAGTAAAATGTGATTCATGTTAAGCAAAGTTTGATTCACGTTTGGCAAAATGTGATTCATGTTCAACATGCGATTCTCGCGAAGCAAAAAACGATTTACGTTAAGCAAAATAGAATTAACGTTAAGCGGTTGAATCCTTGAATTTTAATCAGCATTATCTATATAGATAAAAATGAATATGTGTGTGTGTGTGTGTGTGTGTGTGTGTGTGTGTGTGTGTGTGTGTGTGTGTGTGTGTGTGTGTTTGCGTGTCTTCATTCTAACAAACCCTACTCCTCCGAAACCCTTGGTTCAATTTCACTTGTCGATCATGATATGAACCTTTGATGTACGCAATTTTTTTTCGAATCAATTTACAGGGTACGGCAGAAATCACCGAAACGCTTACACATTTACGAACTCGTTTCCTATGAGACGTCTTATGCGAATTCAACCCAAATCGGGTAACTTGTAGATCAAGGCCCGAACCTTTGACATACACAAAGATCTTTCGAATCAATGTACAGGGTTCGTCAAAAATCAACAACAAACCTAATTTCGGTTGGTCTTTTGCGCACATTAATGCATTTCTCCAAGACCCTTCACTCAAATCAAACCAAATCGAGTCACTGGTAAGTGAAGGTCTGATGTCTTACTACGCGAAATTTTTTAGTTGACACACAGGGTGCTGCAAAAATTAATTGAAAATGCTGCTTTTTTTGCGATCGTTTATTTCAAAACGCTTAGTTGTATTCCAAAAAAAAATCGTTTTTTTTTTTGGTAACTTCTACCTTATCATATGCCATAACAATATCACATTTTCTACAAGGTACCATCCCCTTCCGACGTTGCAGGAACAATGTAACAATTTCTGCGTCACGTTATCCCATCACATTAGAGGCTCCCGTAACGCCCACCTTCATTCTTCCATTTGTACATAGATAATTCTTGTTTATTAATAAAATTGACCAAGCATGAATCCCGTTTTACAAATACAGCAAAAACCAATACTTACTTCGCATTTTTTTAACTTACGCGTCACGGCAATCTTATACTGGAGCTTTTTTTATACTTGACCTCACTATTTCAACATACCCACTAAAAAACCACGAGCAACGCCGGGCTATACAGCTAGTTGTTTATCAATTAGCTTCTAAAAAATTTCAACTCAGTTTTTTTTCTGCTTAATGATAAAATATCGATAAGCAGTATAAAGCAGGAGGGGTTTTATATTCCGCCACTGACATATATTTTTCAGCATTTGTTTGTAGTTATGGTGACAAAGAGATTCCTGATAATGTGTGGATTTGTGCGACAAGTTCATTAAATCTAATGAAAAATGTGATATGGAGAAGATAGAATATTTGCTGTTGCGGAGATGAACACACCTCTCTAGAATATGACTTGGACTCATCCAAGTAGCATCTATGCTGACACCGAGAATCGTTAGGAAAATAGACAGGTGTCTGACCTTGCACAAGGCCCTGTGCAGCGTCTATGGGATATTTTTGGCCGAGCTTAAAGGCGCTAAGTTCCCACTTTAAAAAGGCCTGGAGTCGTATTCCGCCTCCGTGGGGAGGTAGATAAATATCAAGAGTGAGGTAGTGTGAGCAAACCGAAAGTGAGTTTTATTTCATAACTACCGAATTCAGCAAGACTAAATTGTTCCCAAGCGACATTATATTTCATGATTTCTTTAACATCAATTAATGCACCTAAGAAAAGTTTAAATTCTTTCACAAGAAGTCAAGTCTTTCAAAGATTAGAGGAAATTTGTTATTATGCGTGTATTAAAAACATTGAGAAGAAATATCGCTATAAAAAGGATAAAATTCAGAAGACGTTCACAATGCTTGGCCAATGCTTTTGTGTAAAAATATTTCAAGTTTCTATGTTAAAATATTCCTGAATCCTTATTATAAAATCGAATATTTTCATCATATTAACGACAACATTATCGAATTAAATAAATTTCAGAATCCAGAATGAAACGTTATATGAAAACAAAAACATCGGCAATTCTATGAAAATAGAAGACAATAAAATTATGATTCCTCTTTGAATATTTGAAACAATGTGTTTCTACTATAATTGGATAATTATTTCCGCTCAATGACGAAAAAACTGGGGCAATAGAATATGGCTGATGACAAAAATATAATGCAGTTCAATCATAACTTTCGATGTTGAAGTTAATTTCAATTTAAAACATTCTAAGTATTAAAAGTTTGACAAAAAACAAATACACTAAAGCAGGAGGGTGATTTTAGAAATAATGACAGCTATTTTATTACCGTGACCAAAAACAGCAGAGTCGGATGTTGACTGTATAGTAGGAAAAAATGGTCAATCATTCTTGCCAATAATTCATAATGTTTACATAGCAGCTGAACTTCAGTCTGAAAAATGGCATCCTACATGAAAGAGGTATTTCTTTCGGAAAATAATACAGCCATTAACGGCCATTGACGATTGCTGAACGTTGAAGGAGATCAAACAAAGAGATACGAGCACAGTGAGGTAGTAGATAATACGTTTTGTCAGAAATGTATGTATTTTGTGGTGCAGTCGATATCGGCTTGGAACGAGAAATCGGAGAGCCGAGCTCGAAAACCACTTGAATTCGTTGCATTCACTTAGGCGCATATACTCTTGGAAAAGGTGTTAATCCGTCTCTTCTAACTATGGATTAAATAGCAGGGCAGATTGGGTTCTATAGCCTTGGCTGGCAACCAGTCTATCACAGAAAGAAATGGCAACCTACTGCGGGAAGATCTTCTACCCAAGTGTGTATCACGTATGGCACTTGACTGACTGATGTGACAAACAACATTCCGAGCGCGCTATGCAGGATCATTTTTCAACGCCAGCAAAAATGCATACCTGTTTAAACGAGAATCAAAAAGAGACACACGTTCATAGGTATATAAAGTTACAGTTTAGACTAAAATAAAAATATGCAGACATAGGTCTGGTTCACACGATAGTAAAAAAGGTAAATCTTGGTAGGTCTTGGACCAGAGTTGCAATTATCCATACGGAAAGAGACTCTTTTGACGACGGGAGTCTTACCCATCTGCAGCTTAATCAACGTTGTTAGCTTAATCAAAGCTCCCCTGACAGAGCATTTATGTATATGATTAATATTTAACAATGATTTAAAAGCATTAATAAGGAATGTTATTATGTTGTTAGTATTTGTTGTTAAAAATAAAAGTTTTCTTCCTTTTCAAGCGCTGGACTTATTGATTTCCTCCATACAACAAAATTTTCTTAAAAACTGCTGAGTGTACAGTGAAAATTTTACTGAAGAAAAACCCTTTTCGTATGAAACTAGAAGGCTTAACACCAGATCATTTGAGAACCACCATCGAGAAATTTTCCTGCCAGCCAACAGAATGGCTGATGCAAGCCTCCTGGAGTGAGCAACACACTGTGCCTCCTTGGCCTCGCTTTTTAACCGACCTGATGTGGAATCACTTCATCGAATCTATAGCTGTATGTACAGTTAGAAAGAATGGGTATTCTGTCGGAAAGTTTTTCTCATCACAATTCATTTTGCACATTTATAAATCTATCATTCGTCTGTCTGTCGTCATATCTGGTTGGGTGTTCTTGAGATTCTCGACAAAATCCAAAGAAGGATCTGCAATGTAATAGGTCCTGCAATGGCATCTCGACTCCCGTCACTTTCTCACCGAAGTGACGTGGCTTCCCTCTGTCTTTTCTACAAATGTTTTCATAGTAACTGCTCTGACGAGCTTTTTTTGCATGATGTCCCGATTACGTGAATTTAAGCATGCTACTAGATTGGCGTCTAGGTCACACCCAGTTACTTTTGAAATAGTTAAATTTAACCGCCACTTCTACTCGAATAGTTTCTTTTCTAGCACTTCTTGCCCGTGGAAATCTCTTCTGTTTACTTGCGTCCCTGATAGCTACAATCTCCAAAATTTCAAATGCAATCTCAACTGCCATTTTCTATCTTCTTGAATCCCGTTCATCTTTTATCTTTTCTTCAATACCTCCTGTATCGAGTCTTTTCTCTCACTGTAACCACCTGCGTACTAGTGGCGGTCCCACTTTGCTTCGAGAGAAATGATTAAAAAAAAAAAACAGTTAAGTAACGTTGAACCGAGATGGGTGACTGATTCTGAATACCAGGTGCTGTAATCGTGGATGTGTGGGTGGTGTAATGGATAACGGCTCGGAATGATAAATCAGAGAGTTTAGTTCAAATTCCCATTGTGTGATTTATATTCATTTACGCGCAAATACTTTTGGAAAAAATATGAACACACATCTTCTCCACTAGCTATAGGTTAAATAGTAGACCGTAATCTGAGAATTATTACCAATTCAAAAATTCTTAATGTAGTATTAACTTGCAGAGAGAAAAACACATTATTCTTGCAAACTAAAAATACATTTTGGCTTTACATAACTTAACAGTAGTTGATAAACGGCAAAAAATCCAAAAACACTAATCAATCGTATTAAAAAATAAATAAATAAAATTCCTCTGTAGTTGAGAACAAATAAAAAGTTGATGTTTTAAAATACTTGCTGGTTGTCACGTGTTAGAAAATATTTTACCACTGTAAGGCTTTCAACTTTCTTCTTCAATATAAATAGACGAAGGTATTTCTTTCATGAACCACGTCTTTCAGTCTACCACGAGTCGAGCATTAATTGAATAGATATATCGATGTCTTAAAAAATAGTATATTAGATAAAATTATCAGTTTTGAAATATTTTCCTGTTCGTTGCTAGGGACATCTCAAAGATAAGAAAAAAGTTCTTTTAACCAATTAACTGCTGAGGACGGGAATTTCCGCCAGTTTCAGTTCTGTGTCCCAAATGAGAATAACGGAAATTTATATCAATATCAATGGATTAAAAACTTGATAAAAAGTACACGTATCCTTTATCAAATGCTTACAACTCCATTTATAAATGCCCATGTATACAATAATATATATATATATATATATATATATAAAGCAATCGGCTGTCTAACCGTACTGATGAGCTGTGATACAGCGAAACAGATCTGTCTGCGGATGACTAAGATATATATATATATATATAATCCAAAAAGGATGGGAAAATAGGTAAAATCCCCAAAACAAGATCCTATTAATATTAATATCAAAATTGATCAAGGTGGAGCGTTCGATGTAAATAGTATTATCTATTTACAGATATATATATATATATATATATATATTAGACTAATCAATCCCTCCAAAACTGAAAAATTTATGGAAAGATTCGTCTGATACCATTACATGGTTCTAAAAATTTAAGGATTAAGCTAGAGATGGAAACAAAAGCAAAATTAGAAAAAGAAAAATAATATGGTTCAACCCACTTTTCTGCAAGTTGTGCAATATAAACATCGGTAAATATTTTTTTAAAATTTAGCTAGCAAACGCTTCCACCAACACCATCCCCTAGGTAAATTATTCAACAGAAAAACTCTTAAAATTAGTTATTCAACTACCAATAACATGCAAAACATAAATAATTCTCATAATAATAAATTACTCAAAGACTTCTATAACAAACCTCTGGAAAATAAACTTTCCTGCAATTGCATTAATAAAACCAACTGTCCCGTTGATGGCAGGTGTAATTCTGAAAAAAGCTGTTTATGAAGCCACTAGTTTTCCAGAAGAGGACCCTAGCAGAAAAAGAGTTTATATAGGGATATCTGCAGGTAGTTGGAAGCAGAGACTTTACAACCACAGACACTCGTTTTCCAACGCCTCCTTGAAACATCAAACTGCCCTGTCTAAACACTACTGGGATATTAAGGCTGGAGGATTTATCCCACTGGAGGATAATAAAATACGCTAACACTCCCAATATCTTCAAGGATAGGTGTAATTTATGCCTGGAGGAGAAATTGATTATTATCAAATACAATCATCCAAAGGAACTCCTTAATCAACGTAACGAATTGATATTTAAATGCAGGCATAAAAATAAATATATAATAATTTAGCTAGATCAAAATCATAATTTAATTAATTTAAAATATCTTTTTATATATTTTTTATAATTATTATGTTTATAGCTATATTATTGTATTGTTTTTCTAATATTTTAGATTGTAATATTGTATAACCAGGATATAAGATAAATCCGGATATAAGAGAAATTGTCTCTGGTGCCAAATTAGAGCCTGTGGTAATGTATGTAAAATAGACCAAACTCGGATATAAGGGAAACCCGGATATAAGATAACTCTTATCAGGTTCCGACAACTCTCTTATATCCATGTTATTAATGTGTATATGAATGTGTGGGTATGTACGTGTATATGTGCATATATGTGTATGTGTATATATATTTGCATGTGTAGTGTATGTATATATGTGTGTGAATGTGGATGTATGTAGGTGTGTGTATACATATGTATATATTAATGAAAAAATATACATGGGATATGTATACTTTTGTTTTTAGATGTATTTTTTATGTATGCGTGTATATATATATGTGTGTGTTTGGATGTATATATATATATATATATATGGGTATGTATGTGTATGTAAGTTTTTTTACGTTTATGATTATTATTTTATTACTATCATTGAAGATCTGTTTTCTTTTTAATATTATTATTATTATTATTATTATTAGGGTTTAAATTTTTATATATATATATTTATTATTATTATTATTACTATTATTTAAGATATTTTTAAAGAATGTATTTTAATATTTTATTTATCTTTCTATTAAGTGTTAATTATTTTAAAATATATTTATAATATATTACTACTAGTAGTTATATCTTAATCTGTATTAGAAAGTATGATTTACAATTTAATTTCTACCGTAAATATATCCCATTGTAAGCATAACTAAATTTAATGTTAAATTTCCATGTCATGTTTTTCTAAGAATGCAGATAGACATTGGTGTCGATCTAAGACGTTTATTTTAACTTCCTTTCTATCTATACTGTTCGTTTTCATTCTATTTCTTTTCTTTTTCTTTCTCTTTTTTCCTTTTTTCTTTTTTCTTTTTCTATAATTAATTATAATTTTTGTTATCTTTTATAAGTTTTAATTATTTTAACTGTATTTATAATATAATACTAATAGTGGTTATATTTTAATTTGTATTACAAATTATGATTTACAATTTATTTTTTACCGTAAATATATCCCATTATATTTACAACTAAATTTTAATGTCAAATTTCCATATCATGTTTTTAAGAAAGCAGATGGGTTGCAGTAGACGCTGTGTCGATCTTTAATTTCTTTGTATACTGTTCGTTCTCTTTCTCTTTCTTTTCTCTTTCTTTCTCTTCTTTCCATTTATCAATTGTCTATATTTTTCTTTTTTTTTCTCTCTTTAGAGTTTTTTTTTGAATGAGCGAGGAATTGTTTTTTGTAGATTAACATTACAAATGTCTATTCTCAATATAGACACGTGAGCGTCTGTGTGTAATGATTTTCTGGAATATTTTGAAGATTAACTGTTGTATCATTTATCATTTGGGTCTGACGAGCTGCAAGATCAGCGGTGAAATACGTATTACCCATGAAATTGTAGAATATCTAATATATATATATATATATATATATATATATATATATTATAATCATACCGCCCAAGCAAGGCAGTTTACTGCCACTGGTGTGCAGGGAGTTACATAGGAGAAAGTTATGAGAAAGAGTGACAGGTTATAGAGGTGTCAGGAAGTGGGTAAGAGAAGGATGAGAATATTGATGAGTGGTGTGGACGGTGAAAGGAGCATGAGAGAGAGGATGCAAGTCAGTGAAGTAACAAAAGACCAGCTGTGCCGTTGCTTAAATGATATGTGTAAAGAGATAGTGATTCAGTAGAAATTTAAATTGCTACAGTTATTACGGTAACAAATTTTAATTCACATATACTTTAATTAGTGATGGAAATAGACTATATATATTCTCCAGAAAATTTATAGAAGTATATAAAATGTATTTGTTGAGCTGAGTTATGATAATGCTCAGCGCCAAGGGCGTTGTCTTTTTAGTGGTTTTACTGTTAATAGTTATTTTCGCAAGCTGTTTTTAAAGTGCTCAATATTGAGGTGGAGATAGAGCGTTGATAAGCACAAAGTGTTTGTCAGATTAACTGACCTGCTCAATTGAAGTGACAAACTCTTTGAGCTTATATAATTTCCTTGCTTAGACATCATTTTTAAACGATACTCGTACTTGAGTAGATATTCTGTTTTTAGTTAAACAGTATATTTATACATATATTTCTACCGACCTGATTATTTATGAGAAAATATTTTACAAAAATGTGTGTCCTTCGGCAGGATTCGAACCTGCGACTCCATACAACACAGGTAAAGCTAATAATTGATCTGGTGTGACCGCTCGGTCAGTAATGATTCCACAGTCTTATCAAAGTTAAATTAAGCCTGATATAAAAATCAAATAAATCGAAAATTGTGTATATAAGGCTTGATTTAGTTTCAATTAGATTGTGGAATTATTCGTACAGGAGAATTTTGTCTATGTAACGCTAGGGATATTATGAAAGATAGGGAAAACATTATATGTAGCCATAACAACAACCCACGACCTGTCTTAGGTCGTTCCGAAGATTTGGTAGGTAGTGCGTCCATAGCAGAAATGAAATTATGATGAAAATGAAATAATAATAATAGAGTAAACAATTAGAAAAATATATAATAGTGAGGAAAATATAGATAATAATAGAGGAAATAGGACAAAATAAAAAGAAAACATTTTATTATTATTTTGTTTAATTATTATTTTATTATTTACTATAATTTATTAATGCATATATTTTTTTCTTAATTGTAATATTATCAACGCATCGTTCATTCAGTAATGAATTTAAACTACTCGGCTACTGGCGTGTGTTTACACTGTGTATATAACACGCTAAAATCTGCCTCCCTCCTTCCTCTACTTAGTGGTAGAATCTCCGACTGATGTCAGATCGGTCAGGTTTCAATCCTGGCTGATGCTTAACCGTACTAATGAGCTGTGATATTGCGAAACAAGACTATCTGCGGATGACTATATATATATATATATATATATATATATACACGAACACACACATACACACACACATACACACACACACCAAGATGAAGAATGCCTGTTACAATTTTAAATGGAAAGCGTTTAAGAATTGCAAACTGGCAATCGTTGTATTCCCCCCCCCCCATATATATATATATATATATATATATCGGTAAAACTCACCTTACGTAAGTAATTGTTCCAGGAGAGGCGACTTTAGTCGAATTTATTTATCAGTAGACTAAATCACAATTAACAAGTTCTGTATTTTATCTAAAATGCATTTTTAATAATATATGTTTAGTAAGAATCTATTTTAAGTTTACAAGCAAATAAATTGAATTTTTTAATATAGTACAGAAAAAAAGTAATTTACGAATACACATACGTACATACTTGTAAATATAGATGCTTACAATTTGGTGATCTTTACAGTACATCGTAGACTCTTTATTTGTGAGTGTGGTATTATCTAAGACATTTAAAAAGAAAATAATTTTGTAAGATTAAATAACAAATACAGTTAGTAAAAATATTTTATCCTAGTGCGTATTTAATATGGCTGCATATGCTTTTATTCTTATTTATTTTACAGTAACATGATTTTATGTGCTTTTAACGCTTTTCTAGTGATACTACGACTTCAGTATCTGTGGCGGACAGACGTAAAGTCGAATAAAATGACTTATAATTGATTTTATTTTTCCATATTTTTTTTGACAAACGACGTATAATCGAGAACGACTTAACTCGAAACGACGTAACCCGAGATATACATACTTACATACATATATATATATATATATATATATATATACATGCGAACGCACATACATATACACATATACATATTTACACACACTTATTAGACACATACGCACATATACAGGTGCACATGCAGTCAATTTCTGAAACCTCCTGACGAGTGGACAGAATGATTACTAGACGGTTCATACACAAAACTCTAGAGTCAAGACGCTGAATATAACATCAATTAGCTAGGTGAAAACTGTGATTTGTATTTATCCTATTTTGCGTTTCGACTTCAGTGACTTGTCCACCGCCGTAAAGTTGAAGAATTGAATCCATCGCTAGTTCTGCTATTAAGAAAGTTTGTTCACTGTGTCGTGCTAGACATTCTTTCTCGCTAAAATTGATCTTACATACTTACAAGTCTACCGTTTGTTCATGCTTTGAGTATTGCTGCCACATATGGTCCGGTGTTCTTGTTATATATTTAGAGATTTTGAATAAAATCCAAAGAAAAATCAGCAATATTATTGGGCCTTGATCTGGCAGCTCAGTTTCAGTAATTTTCCCACTGCCGTAATGTCGCTTTCTTGTGCTTTTACGAGAAAAATTGTACAAGTGATCAAATCACAAAAATGTAGACGGTCAGAACACAGCAAGAACTAAAGATTACAGATGGATTAGAAGGTTGCCATTTTGGTTCTTAATATGTAGCGAACAGTGTAAGAAAAGACCAAACAGATGAAGAGTGAGACGTTTTCTGGTAAGAGAATGGTAGGGAACAGGGTATATCCGAGATATTGAAAATTACTCATCTCAGAAATAAATACAAATTATGACAAGTGGCACGAACCCACTAACATAATCCAGTTATCAAAACCATCTGACATTGAATATAAAAGGCTTCAAAAGTGCACCACTTCGAGACGGTGGCGTAGTGGATATAGGAGTTGGTTATACATGTGTTAGTATCATTTAGTGGCCATGAGTTCAATCCTTGAATTTGGCACCAAGTCTAACATGAAAAAACAATAACTGATTTTACAGGATATTTCTCAATAATCAACAAAATAATCCATATCAGCCAATCAATTGATACCTGATGATGAGCAGAGGGTACTTAGTCGAAACGTTTTGTAAAAGAAGTAAATTAACTGTTACCATAAGAATGGAATCCGGTGTTACCTTCTTTTATTCGGAAAGAACCAACTTGTTCACATATTCATGCATATATTTTTTATTCATCTATTCATAAACGGTCTTTATGAGACGGCTCGTTTGGAAACCTATCGCTTATTTCTTCTTTGAAGAGCTTTTAATCCATAAACAATATCAGTCCAAATTTATGAAGAGATTTGAATATTCAAAATGAAGTATGCGAAATGCGTAAGCATTTCATTGTAAAACATCACCATCATTATCAAATAATGACCAGCCATTGTAGGAGTAAAGGCCTGTCTAAAAAAAATCACAACAACTGGGACTAACCTGAAAACTTGCATGATCTTAGTCGGTATGAAAGTGTTCTAAGACCTTTAAGTAACATCTAAAAACTGCGCGTTCATGAAAGATCCCTGTTACATGAGCGCTCAAAAACGGTAAAATCAGTTATTATATATCGTCTGTAGACACCGAACGGTAGAAACAAACATTATGTAATCAGTTGATATGTATAATTTAAGCGTTTAATACTAATGGAAGTATATTCCCCAAGTATATATTTACTATTAAAAACTGTTCAATACAAAAATACGGTATGAATATATAGTTATTATTATTTTATTATTATTATAGCATATTGCAACTCAATAACTATAAAGTTTTGGTGATTAATATACCATCATCAAGCAGTGAAATGTGATTAATTTAATAGTTATTTATATATCTAAACTGATTTATAAATGGAACTTTGTCTGTGTGTGTATGTCTGTGTGTGCGTGTCTGTTGCCTATAGACTCCGAAACGGCTGAACCGATTTTCTTGAAAATTTACACAGTTGTGCTATAAGCATCTATGACTGTTCTTAGCTAGGTTTTGTGTCAAGGTATCTCTGATAAATATCGAAAATCGATAATCGAAAAAATCGGGTTATAGAAGGAGTGGTCCAATTTTAATCAAATTTGATACACTCATAGACAAAGACATAAGAAACAATATTCAGAAGTTTCAAGGTTACAGTTCTTACAATCGTGCAGAAAATCGATAATATATATATATATATATATATAAGGCAAGATGTTTGTGTGTGTGTCTGTTTATCTGCCTGTATGTCTGTATTTTTTCAGCCCTTTTATTTTAGTTTTTGCTTCAGGTTTGGCTCTAAGTAGGTATAACTGTAGTTCTTAGTCTCAGCCATAATACAATTTACTCTAGAGGACTTATTTAGCCTTCAAAATTCAGTTTACGACGAAAAAACTTATTTGGTATCGATACCAAGAAATCAAAATTTTACTTACATCCATTCATTTTTCTTTCAATCTACAGTTTTGCTTTAACTGGAAACAACTATTGCTTTTTAGTCTTTCGTGCCAACATCCAAAGAGTCTGAGCTCCAGGACCATGGATTAGTTTTAAAGCTTTCATTACACCCGAGCCACGCCAAGCTATACTGCTAGTAAAAAAAATAAAATTAAACTAAAAATAAAGAAGGCCATCATATGATATGACATAGTGGGGTGGGAGGTCATTACATTGTAAAAGAATTAGGGTGGAGACTCATAGAAATAAACATATCAGTGTGTATCTCTAGAAGACTAGATATGTCCAAAGTTTAAACCGGAAAGCAATAAGATGGTAGCTGATGTATAAAAAGCAAAGAGTTAGAAAAATAAAAAAATAAAAGATAAGAATAATAAAAAATAAAAAAAATTCCTTAAAGGGTTTTGCTGGTATATAAACCAAAATAGATGAAATAAACAGAAGTGAGATTTTTAGAAATATAAGTACTTGGTAATAGATGACTAGTCGTGAAACAATATAGATAACAAAGTATCAGTTAAAATAGGTTTAGTTTTAAGGTATACAGAATTGATTAAAAAAGGATAGGCTTTATAGATAAGAACAAATAGTAAACATAGCGAGATAATTTTACATATATATTTAAGAGTATGAATAATCCTATGATGGCAGTAATTAATGATTTCATTGCATTAGTTTAATAAGTTAGTTCTTATGGTTTTAATTACATGTTTATTTTTCTTAACAGCCAATTCTTTGTGTAACGATTTACACATTCTAGCTTTTGTTAATACGTTCTATTTAACTGTAAAAGTTTTATTTGCATCTTTCAATTGCCTGGAGAGAGATTTTATTATTGAAGGATAGGTTATGCTGATAAAAACGTGACTTAAAACTATTCTTAGTACTACCAAAATACTGTTTGGTAAGATTAGGATGTTCAGTAGCTTGGTATACTATGGAATTTATAAGGTATCTAGTTTGCAGAGGGCATACGTTAGGGTTATGACAATTGCAAGAATTAGTGTTATCATTATTTTTAATAAGTTGGTTACGATTATTTCCTTATGTTGTTTTAGTATTTTATTGTATTTTTTTATTATTGTACCTAGAATCATCAAGCGGTCAGCCGTCTAGGTAATAACCATGTTCAATCTTGCTTAACTTTGCTGATTGGACGAGAATCGCTGTTTTAAAATGATTTGACCCTAAGCCAAAAATTAGAGAATAAAATTGAAAATAAACATGTCAACGAAATTAATATCATTGTAGGGATACATAAGGAGATTATTTCCCTTTGTCAGAGATAAGCCATGTGTGTTACTTGATGGCGCTTAGTAACTTCACTTCGCCTAGTGATGAGAGTGGCCAGTCATTCAATTAGTTTACAGTAGCCAAACCAAGCGGTTGTTTTTTAGCCTGAGCCAAGGACCCCGGCTGAAGCCAAATCTTTTTCCTCCAGCAAATGTTACAGTTTACAAGTCCATGATGCCGTTTCTTTTTGGGAACATATTTTACTCGGATATAGAAAGAAACTGCGGCTCGCAGTCCTCAATTTTTTTGAAAAAAACCAGGACTCGCTGTTTACCCTTCGCAGAAGGTCCTTGCCTTGGACACGGTAGATGAATCCAGCACGTTTGAATTTTAAACATATCTTCTTCAGAAACAAAAGAATCTCAATATTATATGTAAGACCCCTCCTTTTTAATTCTTCTGACACTCTGCTCACTGTGTAAATATATGTGATATATCATTCTCCACGTTGGACACGTGTAAATATGCATACATAGTTTTGTGTATGTCTAAGTGGTATAAAAGTCTCTCTAAGAGTAATGCATGCTTGTCATTTCTTTTCATTTCAGTCAATCCGTTCCGCCCGTGAAATGCGGTGTTATTATATCATGGATATAATAATGATTATATAATGGATATAATAATACCCATTATAAGGAAAATATAAATGGGAGAATTAACTTTTATTCCATAGCTCTCTACCATTATAACATTATCGACTTGATGAATGAATTATTGCTTTTGATTTAAATGTAATGAAATACCAAATAATTACAAAAAACAGAGAGAGCTTCTGAAATTAGTGAAACTTGGAATTAATGTTACGGTTTATTAATATTCCCCTGCAAACTGTTTTTATGATTCACGTAGCTTTCGAAATGGCATCAAGTCCTATTGATGTTTATTCCGTCTTTTCACTGTTTATACTTTGCTTTGTTTCAGATGCCGACATCAAGCCAGGCTCTAATTTTGCTAAATTCAGAGTTGGATTCCTCCCTCGGATTATACTCAAGCAGAGTCCGACGTGCTGTGACATCCACAGCAGGGTTGATGTTGTCCAGCTTGGCTATCAGCGTCTCCCAGGAACAAATCAGCACCACGACGACGACAACAACAACAACAACCACTACCAATGGTTGTTGTAATACGACCAACAACTCTAAAGACAATGGCACGATGACGTTGACTACATCGACTTCTCTCAACGCAAGCACACGATCCAACGACAACCAAAAAGAAGACAGCTTGCAAAGTTCGTAAAAGACAAAAATATCTTATGCACATTTTGGCATATACTTTAATATACTGTTTATACATATTGCTTTTATTTACATACAAGCAAACACACACCTATATGTGTTTATATAGTGTTTATCTTTATTGTTTTATCGTATATTATTTACACACAAACGTACACAGATTTCACGTATTGTCACCATGGTATACTCTTTACCACAATGACACACACGCATGTGGAGAAATTTAACGAGAGAGACAATAATTGTAATATTAGACATTTTCCTACAAGAAAACATTTGGCAATCATAATCCGATCAGCCAGTATTGCTGTCTGCTGAAATGTATAAAATCTTTCTCTCAAAACAATTACTTGGGAAAACAGGTTTCCAAAGACCAGTAGCTGTTATCGCTCTTTCTAGTACTGATGGAGGTTTCTTTCCTAACCTTTTATTTGAAGTGGTGTAGAATCTTAGCATCTTGATTCTCTCATTATTTTCTCTTCGAGTTACACGTGCTACCCATGTTGGTAGTACTCAAGTGATATGGTTTCTGTTATAGATGGATATGATTAAATACTTTCGGGTCGCTTATACAAAAGTGGGTCGGAATAATAGGTACAGTTAAAGAAATAATAAAATATAGCAAGTGGTGTAGGTTGGAACAGTACAGGTGGAAGAAATTCTAAAATATAGTAAGCAGATGGTAGAAAAAGACGAAAGATAATGCTCCAGTGACTATAGTACAACATATTAAAGAGTAAAGAAAAACAACATTTATACTGTTAGACACCTGGTGTACTTGTGAGCAAGTCAACAGTGGACATTTTCTTTCTTCACAGAATTTAAGGATGGAGTTTTTACATTACTTATTGTTACAAATAGTAATATAGACATTCAATGTACTTCATATTGGGCAGACTAGTTAGGTTGTTGTCATGTCTAAAACCAGCAAAAGAATTAGCTGAACTAAAAAAAAAAAAGAAACCCGCAGAAAAGAGCCACATTCGAAGAAAATCCAGTTTTTTAACACCAAGCCCCAAAGCGCAGTAAATCAACTAGTACAGACTGCATCGATTCCAAAAATATTTATGGTATGCTCATTGTATACCGTTGAACAAAGAAACAAAATAAAGGTGACAGCTTTTGTATTGGAACTGCAAGTCACATTTATGAAAGGCAGGGAAACAACAAACTGTTAGAAAAGAATTTGATCTTTGCCAATAATTGTCACGATATTTGCAAGAGGTGGACGGAGGAAATTGAACAGATACTCAGTGACTTGATTGATTGACCCAACAATGTAAACGTTATATGTCAACCCATTTCAGAAAATAAACATGGGAAGAACGTTATCGAACCAATATTCAAAAACGCCAACATACAGATTGACTATTTTGGGCTTGGTTCGAAATAAAAAAATATAACCTGAAGAAGTCAAGTCGAAGCGTACAACGGCAGAAACGTTGCAAATGAGAAAATAAAAATGAGTACAATAGTAAGAACAATATAAATAGTATAAACAGTTACAAATCTCATCTTAGAAATAAAAACAGAAAATATATATATTTATGTAAATTTAAGAAGCTAGGGGTTAGTATAAGAATATCCTAGATGGAAATATTTAAAAAGAATTCATTTCCTTGGTAAGAGGAACGTCTATTTGAGACTACAGAATAGCATGTATATGAGAAATCCAGCAAAAGCGTTCTCTTCTGTTGTCTGTCATGATTGTGGGTAACCATGCTATCTAAACTCAAATATTATTGCTTCCTAAACAGATACGTTAGTAATCAAAAGCTATTGAATACCACACTTCACATACTTCTGAGATGAGATAGTATTTGCACTATTTACATTATTCGGATTATTGACCTCATCTTTGCTGCCATGTTTACGAAGTTTCGGCCGTTGTATGCTCCCGCTTTCTTCTGGTGCTAGGAATTTCAAACTGAGCCCTCGGGTATATCATTCTCATTCCACGTGCGGAACTAACCAACGTCTATATCCACTAGGCTATGTGCCCATGTGAATTTCTGGGACTTATAAATCTAATATCTCAGTAATCATTTTTTACCAGAGTTCATATTGCAATCTTTGTCGGCTTAGGAGATTTTCGTAGCTTAGCATATGCGCTGATTCCTTAAGTATACATTGTTTCCAATGAAATCCCTTCTTTCAACTTCATCCCTTAGGGAGCGGTGTTCTCCTTCCAACATGGCAGCAAAGATGAGGACAATAGTCCGAATAATGTAAATAGTGTACGCTTGAGCCTGTATGTAAATCTCGAACAACACTTTAAAAAATTACCAGTATCTGTAATTAAAACACAAAGTGGTTTATAACTAGACTAGCAGTATATCCCGGCGTTGCTCGAGTGTAATGAAAGCTGTAAAACTAATCCATGGCCCTGAAGTTCAGACTCTTTGGACGTTGGCACGAAAGACTAAAAAGCAATAGTTGTTTCCAGTTAAAGCGAAACCGTAGACTGAAAGAAAAATGAATGGATGTAAATCAAATTTTGATTTCCTGGTATCGATATCAAATAAGTTTTTTTCGTCGTAAACTGAATTTTGAAGGCTAAATAAGTCCTCTGAGGAAATGGTATTATGGCTGAGACTAAGAACTACAATTATACCTACTTATAGCCAAACCCGACGCAAAAACTTAAATAAAAGGGCTGAAAAAATACAGACATACGGGCAGATAAACAGGCACCCACACAAACATCTTGTCTTATATATATATATATATATATATATATATATATATATATATATATATATATTATCGATTTTCTGCACTGTTGTAAGAACTGCAACCTTGAAACTTCTGAATATCGTTTCTTATGTCTATCGGACCACTCTTACCTTTTATATATATATTATCGATTTTCCGCACTATTGTAAGAACTGCAACCTCGAAACTTCTGAATATCGTTTCTTATGTCTTTGTCTATGAGTGTATCAAATTTGATTAAAATCGGACCACTGCTTCTATAACCCGATTTTTTCGATTATCAATTTTCGATATTTATCTGGGGTATCTCGACACAAAACCCAGCTAAGAACACTCGCAGACGCTTATAGCACAACTGTTTAAATTTTCAAGAAAATCGGTTCAGTCGTTTCGGAGTCTATAGGTAACGGACACACACACACACACACAGACACACACAGACAAATAAGTTGCATAAGTTTAGATATATTGGAGTAATAGAATAAAATAACACTGATCCCTTGCAAGCAGTCTGAGGTTGCTGTAAAGCATTTGTGCCAACGTAATTCCCTTCTGCATGCTAGCTTCCCCTACGGCTACAACCTCCAGGAGTTTAAATGTAGGGTCAATAGACACCTCCTAATACACTAACTCACACCCACTCTCTCCAACTCTCTCCCTATGTACATCCTAACTCGTCTATCACCTTCCTTCTGACATTTCCTAAACCCAATCGCTCTATGTAACTCCCTGCGCTATAGTGGCAGTGGAATGCCTTGCTTGGGGTGACACGATTAAAAAAAAAAAGAAAAGAAAATGCTAGTGTAAGCTTAGTCAAGATGTGAAACTCATTCACAAACCCAAACGTTAATTCTGTCGGAAACAATGTTACTATAAATACCGCCTCAGATTCACTAAATAATTAGCATACCCTGATGAAAATTGACCTAATCTTAATAAAAACAAAGTTTTATCGTCGAAATCATGATGTTAACATTAAAAGGAAAGACCAAATGATTTTTTACTATTAAATTATATTTTTGATCTTTTTTTTTAAAAAAAAACCTTCGAAATTTCTTTTTTGCACCTCAAAGATTAGTATATAAAATATTAGTGTCTTTTAGCTGTGAAAAACACATTGACTTAGAAATTCTTGTAAATATCAAATAATTATCAGATTATAATGAAACATTCCGGGCTCTTTAACAAATAAAAACATATTTTAGGAACAGGAGAGTTTTATAATTTGCTTGAAGCATTGTGTATATTAGGTGTATGTAGGTTTTGAAGGCTATCACAATGCGTTTAGCAAAATAAAGAAAGATAAAGAAGGTGTTGGTTATTACCTATTTATTATTCATTAATATTCCGAGATCAAAGTCTCATCTTCAGAATGATAGGAGAGCTTGATTTTACGTCCGCTTGTTCACCGTGCCTTTCAACGAATGGTCATCTTTCGCTGCTACTGCTGCCGTTAATTGTAGTGTGTGTGTGTGTGTGTGTGTGTGTGTGTGTGTGTGTGTGTGTGTGGTTCTTTAACTTCCTTTAGTTTACTAATCGCATTGTGGTAGTCTTCAAACCCACCCATACACCATATGAATGTTTTTTAGAAAAACTCTATAAAAATATTTACTTTACATCTGTTACACCTCAAATTAATATTATGAAATTTCGAGAAATTAAATTTTGTCGAGCTTAAGGTTTATATTAATTACAAGCAGAATTCCTTGACGAATTTAAATCAATTTCTTTTTGTAATACAGAATCCCCAGTTACCGAAAACTTGCTCCGAATCGTAAAATAAAAATGCTTTTAATCGATTATAGAAATAAGGTATATTATGGACACTATTGTCTTATTTTTTTTTTTATGAATAATGAACTTTAACAAGAATTGATTTAATTTTTAAAAATTGAATACTGAAGTACCTAAAATTCAATAGAACATTAGTTTACGGAGGATATTTTATTATATTTTCAAGATTACTGGGTAGTTAAAAATTATATAAAAAGGTGCTCACATTATATTCCTCAAGTAATTTTTATCCACCGTAGAAAAATAAGATTAACTTCCGTTTGTCAGACAAACTGTCGACCTGTCTATACCTTAAATAAACAGTTACATCCATGTTTAAAATGCATTTATGTGATATTTTAAACTCAATTAATATTTGTTTCAAATCAGATTAACTGAACCTTAAATCAGTTAATATTCCCGAAATAATATTTCAGAAAACAATATTTTATTTTTGAAAAATATTTAGCAAAGAGAATTACGCCGTGATTATGGATGGCTAAAAGTTGCATTAAAATCCGTGATTTTAGTAATTTCAATACGAAAACTATTTTCAGTCAATTTAAAATAGATTAGAAATGCAACAAAGTATTTTGCTTATTGAATATATTACATTTAATCAATTAGCTTGAAATTAAAACTAAAATAAAAGCTTCAAGAAAGATTTCGAATTTTCAAAAAATTCATTTTAAATCTTAGTTACCGCTACAGAAACGCGATATCTTTGTTACTATCGTATATCGAACAACTATCAATCTGATACAGTTGCTCATGATAGAACATTACTCTAACACAAAACGGATTTTAGAAAGAATTATTTAACATGCTTCATAAATAAAAGTGTATTACCTACCGATGCCGGAGGTCGGTGTTTAAATCTAGATAAATTTTCGAATACTGACTTTCAAGGCAAACAAGTCTTTCCTATTTGGAAAATTGGTTAAATAGTCTCTATTTTTTACTTTTTCCATACTTGCACACACGGATTTGGGGGTGTCACAAGTTTGCGGCCATAGCAGCAGTGGTTGTGTCTACGACATGGTAGCCTAACCGATTCAATTCCTCTTTAGGCTGGCTTTGAATACAGATTTGAGCTTCTAGACTAATTGCCCCTCAAAGCTAGCGAACCCAGTCTGTCCTACTATTAAAGCCACAGCAAAGTGTATTAAAGGGAAGGTATTTGGGCGAAAGTAAACGAAACGTACTCGGAATTCGAACTCGGCTAGCTGATTTATCTTTCTGGGTCGTGAAATGTGTCGCTAGTCGAATATTCTTTGCTGTACATAATTTTACTCAGTAATTAAAAGACAAATATTGAATTTTCGCTTCTTCTTCCAATGAGATCCCAATACATCAAGTTGGGAAAATGTTCTAAGCATTTTCCATTCAATACTAAACGCATAAACTTTTTAACTTGTAAGATACATGAGCAGATAAGTAAACAATCACAACAGATTTCATTGAAGAAAGGCAAAAATGATATCAAATTAAACAGAAAAATCTTAGGATACCAAATCCAGTCTTGAATATAACCCTTTTCTTTTCAGTTATGACACTCTAACTTTGAGCGAAGGCATCTGTACATGCCTCGTAGAAGCTTCGTGTCCGCTTTCAAAGCCATATGCGAATTTGCTCTTTCACCGTATCGTCATTGCAGAACTGATCAACTCTTTGCACTAGCCATGTTGCATAGTTCCAGAGGCTCTTAAGTAGCAACTAGTTTCTGCCCTTACACAGAGTCAATCAGTATTCTGCAAACCCAGTTTGCACAGATCTTTGAGTAGACAAGAAACTGCACTAAATTGTAGGCACTAACATCAACAGTCTTTCATGGAGTTTATTATTCTGACAGTTGCAATGAAAGCATCTCATACACAGCAGTCTCCGGCCTGCCACTAAATTCAATTTCTCCTTTTTATCTCTGATTGTCATTAAATCAACTGACCCATTTCCTTATTTTGCTCATGTAAAAAGTAAAAATTCACTAACCTACAGTGAATATTTGCAGCACTTTCTCTTCCCAAAAGGGAAATTCTATGACTTTATACGAGTGTCAAGACGGGCAGCCATTTTGAAAATGGATTATAGGTAGGAAAAGAGAAGGTAACCGCAGACATTTTTCTCGGTGGGTTTCAAGACACTTTATGGCTTATGGCTAAGAATTATGATAAATATCTTTCATTAAATTAGAAGCATTATTTAATAACTCTCGTCGAAATACATTGATGGCTATAAAGAATGACAGTGACGATTGTTTCATGAAAAAATATACTAGAATAAGCATATTTTTTCATTTAGAAATTAATTGCATATTTTATTCATTAAAATATTTCTGCATTTTCAAGCAGACAGACCGAATGTAATCTTATTTTTTCTTCTTCCTTTTTCGCTAAGATTATTGTCACATCACTTTAAAACACCTGCATGATTACCTAAGTTAAGCAACGTTGAGCCTGGTCATCGCTTGGAAATACTAGATGTTGTAAGCTTGGATGTGTAGGTGGTGTAATTGATAATGGCTCTGAATTGTTAATTGGAGAGCTGAGTTCTAATTCCAGTTGGCTTTGTTATATTCATTTATTTGCAAATACTCTTGGGAGAAGTATGAATTCACCTCTTCTATACTAATCTATGGATTAATTAGTAAGACTTGTGTCACTAAAACTATAATTATCTCAAAAATGGAAATAAATAAAATTGCGTACAAAATATTTAGATTTCAGCATTAAACAGCCCATGGCGGTGTTGATATGTCTTTAAACAAAAACAACGTTTTAGCAAGTTCTATCTACAACTAAAATTTTTTTCTGAGTCTTATTTTCTGCTTGAATTATATCTCTTGTTTTTGTTTTGTTTTTGTTATCTTATTGGTGTTTTTGTTTTTTCTTTTTTTTCATCTAATAACTTTTAACATATCCTTAATTTCAGAAGACAGTGTTTGGCTCCCACGAAGCAGTTGTTCTACCACCCTAAGCTTTAATCACACCCACTCTATCTCGGATTCTGTACAGTATCGTTCTTTGGGTCGAGCCAGTGGAGGTTACCATTATAGGCAACCGCTAATATTGAATAGCCGGTCCTACCATGGCCATGTCTCTCACGACCGATGTCAGCAAACTATAGCAACACCGCGCCATGCTTCAGAAGAAGTGTGGCCTGTGTTAGAAGTTCGAAAATCCCAACAATTTTATCGACCTCTACACTCTCTGCATGTCGGAACCTCCACTGGCGATGTATTCTTAACCCACACAAGCCCGCGACAGGACGTCTCACCGTCGGGAACGACACCACCAATTACTCAACCCACGTTCAGTCCAATAAATCGGCGTCTTATTCAGCGACTGCGGGAATTGGGTTTCCGGTCCCGCAGCAGTAAAGGGCAGCACAGAAATGTCACTAACGGAATTGTAGGGTGCGAAAATGAAATGTCGCAAGATAATCAAGGAGTGAAAAAGAAGCTACAGTTCAATGTCGGGACTGTATTGCGGAAAAGTGGAAAAGAAGGAGCAGTGATTGTCTCCCCTGAAACGGGAGACAACCATAACGTTAAAAACGTTTCCAACGTATCGATGATCACCTCTTTATTTCAACAGAATCCAGAAACCAAGTGAGTAAATTTCAATACAAATACATGAAATAGAAAAAAATTGTAAACATGGATAAAGGTGCACGTAGTGTCAAAAGGATGTTTTTTTTTAATCCATGAGACCACTTTTATTTTAACTACCTCCACTTCTCGGCATTGTTTATTGCTTTCAAAAGCAATGCTTAAAATTAGAATAAAACCTAAACAAATGATGAAAGTAAATTCATACATTTTTTGCTCTTGACAAAATATTAAACATTATTTATTCATTAGATCGTTTATTTACAAGAATAGTTTTTTTTATTTACATTATATCAACTAATACAATAAGAACTAATGTAATGCAATTTTTATCATTTACCAAATTACAAAAGAAATATTTGTAAACATTTGTTGAATTATTAAAACATGAAAACCAATTATAAGGAAATCCGTATTATTTACCATTTTATAAAATTTGTATCAATTGGCAATTAGCCCATATTTTCCCAATCATTCAATAAACACTATAATAAATAAATAGTTTAAATAAACAATCTAATAAATAGTGTTTATTATTTTTGTTGTTATTTTTTCAGAACAAAGAAAACGCATAAATGCACTTTCATATGATTAGGTTTTATTCCAATTCTAATCATAGCTTTTTTAAACAATATGATAAGAAGTGAAGGTAGTTGAAATAATAGCAGCGTCAAGTGAAAAACCGTTCTTTTGATATTCTGTCTAATTGCGGGGACTTTTATTTATGTTTGCCAAAAAAAAAAAAAAATGAAAAGCAATATAAAAATATTTTTCCTTTTATTTGTTTAAAAACGGCATCAAGATAGATCAATAAATATATAGTCTATCATAATTCTGGATGAATTTCGATATTAAATTTTCATTATACAGCGTTTGATCAATAGAGAAGTCATAGAAATTAATAAAAGGGAGATTTTCAATAAAAATACATATTTTTCTGATAAAGTATTACAATTTTTATACACTGGTTTACTCGAGATAGTTGGAGATAATAAGCAATTACAACAATTTTAATACCTATAAGGTGTTTTAAGAGAGTGAAAAAAGTGCGACACTGAAATTAGGAGGCACTTTGGAAGAGCAAAATATATCTTCAAAAGCAAAGTATTAAGAAACAGAAAAGTTTCGTTAGAAACAAAAAAAAAAAAAGAGTACTGAACTGTTATGTAATATTTATTCTTTAGTATGGTAGTGAATACTGGGCAATCATCCCACAGAAGAAGAAATTTGAAGCAACAGAAATATGGTTCTATAGAAGACTACTGAGAATACCATTGAACAAAAATGTGAGCAACGGCGAAATTTTAGAGAAAAAGGAAACAAAAAGAACATTTATCCTTAACATCAGGGAGAGACAGTTGATAGTTCTAAGGCAAGTAATGAGGAAAGAAGGTTTGGAATGTTTTATACTCACAGGATAGATTTAAGGCAAGAGGGACAAAGGAAAACAACGGACGACAGTTACCGTGCTTGAATAAATGGATGACTGAACAAGGTTTAGTAAAGCCAGCAAAAAAAAAAAAAATTATTAAAAGCTAAAAATGACAGGAAATTGTGGAGAGCCATTATCGCCAACGTCCTGAAGGGCCACAGTACACTGAGGAGAGAGTGTTCAAAAGTTGATCATTATCGTAATAACTGTTCGGATGTTGTACCTTACTTTGTCAGGTAGCTACAGTGTCCATTAAAAAAAAGCGGTAAATTTTGAAAGATACGTTAAAAAATGGTGACAACTGATATAACTGAAAAATGCAGGAATACTTTCTGCGTATTTCGTCAGTCTTCACCCATGATGTACTTCTTTGCAATAACTTGACGCTCAAAATCAGTGAGTTGTTTAGCCATACGATAAGGGCAGAATGAAAGACGAAACTTGTCTGCAAATAACCATTAAATGACAAGTCACAAGATCGAGCAGCAATTAATCAGTCATAAAAGAACCAATTAAGTAATTATGCGAGAGTCGATTGATTATTCAAGGTCATGAATATTCAAGAAATTTATTCAGTGTCAATTATCAATGAAAGATAAAATACTGTGCACCCTGTAGATTCATAATATCTCTCCAACCATAAATTTGCAAATAAAATAAGTTCTTTTCCTATAAATGACAACCATTCAAACCAATGCTTTTATCTACTAGGTCATCTGTCGCATACGTTTACTATGATAGACGCCTGAAGAAGTGCAAAGAGTGTAACGACTGAAACAATATTAAAATATAATTAACTTAGATGGGAGATACTAGTCCAAATAAATCAGTGTATAATAAAAGAAATATTTATTCTCTAGAATAAATGTATTTTTTTCATTACTGAACTTATTTATTGATTTACCTTTATGCATATTTTTATCTGGTTCACGTCATAGCACTTTATCATTAAAAATCGCATTATATCGATGGGTATTGTAGATACGTCGAGATTTTTATTGCAAAATATTGAAATTAACTTTCATTCAGACCTTATATAATTTATATAGGGATTTTAATAGAATGACTGTGTAGTGTGTATTCTATATAATGTTTAGCTTTTGAAAACTGAGAAAGTATAAAATAGGGTGTGGCAGAAATCATATATAGCTCCAAGAAATACCTCCCAAATAATGATAAGACATTAGCTTGAGAAAAACACCATTGTCACTAATGTCTTACCAGTATTTGGGAAGCATTTCTGGGAAAAATATATACGGGAGGTATTTCTGCCGCACCTGTATAATAGACAATGACGAACTTAATTAAGCAATTGAAAACTATGAAATCTAAATTAATTAAAACATAGGCATTACTGGAGTTGAGGGATCTTCTCGTAAAAACAAAGTGAAATTTTTTCTCGAACAGTTTTTGTGGATTAATATTCATTTGATCATATTTTAACGACAACACCCATAAAAAATATATATATTAACGTTCTATCATTTTAGAAGTGGGCTGTGTTCAGAATATAAATTGTGTCAAATAGATAGACGACTTCTTAAAGAGTTACCTGTACTTTGTTTTTATTTACAAATGTCACATTGAAAACAATGCTTACATCATTGATAACAGTGTACTACTAAAAATTGAGAAAAACACGACATCAGTAGGACGCAGTTATCAATAACGTAAGCATAATTCACAACTCCGTACGATCACCGAAGTTAAGCAACGTCGAGTTTGATCAGTACCTAGATGGGTAACCGCTTGAGAATACCAGATGCTGCAATCTTGGATGTGCAGGTGGTGTAATGGATAATGGCTCGTGTTCTAATTCCAGTCGGGTTTGTTATATTCAGTTATGTGCAAATACACATGGGAAAGGTATGAATCCACCTCTTCTCCTCTCATCTATGGGTTAATTAGAAAAAACTTTTATTACTAAAACCATTATTATCTCAAAAACAAAATTGCGTACGAAATAGTTAGATTTCAGCATTAAATAACCCAATAGAGGTTGATATGCCGTTAAAAAATAATCAACTCATCATAGTTCAAATGTTATATTCTCCTATTATAGCTTTTATAAACATAATTGTAATCCATTATTAATTTCTAATCAATATTTCTTCGGCTTATTGTTAGTTAATAAGATGAGCTTTTTATTTTTTAAAAGGTTTCCTTTCTGATTTCAAATGTCATCCATGTTGAAACTGCTGTAATATATGGAAGACAAAAATGATATACTGTTCATCATAATATTTTGAATTTCAGATACAAGTTTGTTATTCAAATTTGATAATTTTTCTTTACTATTATACGTTTTGGTATCAGCTATCTAAGTACTGATAAGTCTCGACATTACTTAACTTCGGTATTCGTACGGGAAACAATGTTTCAACCTAAAGTGGCCGTAAGCCCTAATGGTGGGTAATTGAATGACAAAATGGAAGAAATTCTTGTTCTTCAAAAGGACTAAAACAATGTAATTATAGATGGAATTATACGCACAGACATATATAAATAAATTATATATATATATATATATATATATATATATATATGAATATTATTTTTAATCGATACTCGTATTTAAGTAGATATTCTGTTTTTAATCAAACAGTATATTTATTTCTACAGGCCTGATTATTTACGATAAATTTTGTGCGAAACTGCGTCATTCGGTAAGATTCGAACCTGCGACCCCCATCAACATAGGGGAAGCCACCAATTGATCTGGCGCGTCTTAGACCACTCGACCCTGAATGATACCACAGTCTAAACGAAGTCAACTCAAGCCTATATAACGCGCCAGATCATAATTGGTGGCTTCCTGTAGGGGTCGCAGTTTCGAATCCTGCCGAATGACGTACATTTTCGTACAAAATTTATCGGTAGAAATAAATATACTGTTTGATTAAAAACAGAATATTTACTTAAATACGAGTATCGATTAAAAATAATGTTCAAAGAAATAATTTCAATATGTCGATTATTAAAAATTTCGTTAATCTTCGAAATTTTCCGTAACATTGTATGTTTTTGTGTGTATATATATATGTACATGATAAAAATATAGTTTTAAAGGGGTATAATATTTATGGCTAAAAGTTCTCATCATGAAATATGTAATTTATGAAAATATAAAATGCAAAAGGGAACACTGAGGTTAACACCAAGCAGCGACAGCCTAAATATTGCGCTCAAGCATGAAACAGACTGTTGCCATTTGATTTTAATCTCAGTGTTCTCTTACACACACACACACACACACACACACACACACACACACACACACACACACACACATATATATATATATGAAGAAATATAATTTTAAGGTGTGCTATTTTACATGTTTTAAACTATTGTGTTTCTCTTAAAAAATAGATATTTTAAAGACCTGCTATTATAGACATTTTAGAACATTGTGAGTATAGTCATAAATAATTTTGTTTAATGTCGGTTTTCATTTTTTTAATAAAGATGAATTCAAGAATTTGAAGATTTGGTTATTATTTTCATGGACGTTTTGTCAATTAATATTTCCCTAAATCGTGAATTTAGGCAAGAATATTTATTTAAATGTTTTGCGAACTATGATGAATCGGACATAAGTAATGTAAGATTTCTAGATAGTATTGCAGTGTGACTAACATATATATTTGCTGTTTGTCAGATACCATCTCCCAAAAGACATTTCAATTGATAGACAATGATTTTTTGTTTTGTTTTGGTCTTTGGATAACTTTAGTCGCTAGAGAGGAGTTATTGCGGATAATTAAACTGGTTATATTAAATTTAGTGTAGTATATGATTACTTTTAATTTTTTCTGCTGGGATCTGTAGGAGATATATTAGTACTATGAATATTTTGTGGATTATTTCAACTTGTTTATAGTTAGATTTGATTATGGTATAGTAGTTTGATATGCTTAAGATTATTTGAGGAATATTATGCTATTTTTGATTTATGTTAATTCTAATAGCTTGTCCAATTTGTTCATCAGTGATGTAATTATTGATGAGAGTTTGTTTAATGTTTTCTCAGTGTAGAAAATCTATTTCGTGTAGAAGTTAACTTTCGTGCTGTTTATTAAATTTTGTATAATCGCTATTTTGTTGTAGGTAGGACATTTACGCTTATAGTGTTCACAAGATTTTGCTATTTTTTTATATAAGGAGAAATTAATTGTATGATTATTGGTGTCTATCACTATATCAAGAAAAGGAATTTTATTATCATTGTTAAGTTCCTATATGAACATAAGAACATATATATAGTTTCATTTATGAGAAAATTATTCTACTCTGATGAAGTCCTTTTGAAGGTCGAAACACGTTATATATGATTATTTTCAATTTTGTCATTCAGCTACCAAAAATTCATAACCCTTTGCTAGCAATATTTTGCATTTATTTGTTTATAAAAGAAATGAGTGTATACCTTTTGTTAAAAAAACGTATTTATTTCAGCGGTCATAGTCAATTGGAAGTGAAGAACAGCCATTTTAAAAAAGATGATCGATCAGAAGAGACATCGGAGTCTATGATGGGTCAACAGCTACAAGATGATGTGGAGAAAAAACTTGAAAGAGACGAACGAATCGACAGAGAAGGAGATGCTGCGGAGCGGGAAAAAGTCGACCAGTTGGTTGCTCAGCTGCAGGCCGGTCTGCGTCAGAGGAAATACAAACCACCTTCTATACGCATGCGCAAAGAACTGCCAGAAACACGCCCACTCACAGTCTGCTTCGGCTGCGGCAGCGACGTTCACATCTCGCACGAGGAAATAAAGCGTGAACTTGAGTCACAGTACCCGGATGTGTCAGTTATCAGCCTCCAGTTTGATCCTGTGTCCGTGAACGTTGGTGATCCAACTACTCGTAACCGGTGGATAGTTACCCTAGGCAAGCAACATGATTGCCAAACGATGATTAAGGGTGGAGTACTGTTGACTGGTGGTGAAAGGGTTACCGTTCGGCCTCTTGACGATGTCATGAAAGAGGAACACAAAGCATATAAACTGCATCAATATGTGCAGGAAGCTAAAGCCATAGTGTCTTTAATGAAAGATGACAAACCTAGAAAGCCCCAAAAATCTAAGCACAAGGGTAAACCAAAAAAGAAAAAGCTAGCTGTTAAGTAATAACATGTAAGAGCAGATATTGGAAACTATCTCATGGCGGACACTTCCGGTGATAAAAATTTCAAACAATTAATTATATTATTTTAAAACAAACATCGCTATATTATTTAAGAAATAACTATATATTAACACTGTAGTAGTATCTATCTACCTGCTTATCGAAGTAAGGTGTATCTCACGCTTCAAATAAATAAATAATGCTTCACCCAATTTCAAAAGATCAAAGAGGTAAATGCGTAATAAATTTCTGAACAACAAGTATATCTTTCCAAGTGTTTTTTTCGTGTCTATTGACACTTTTATTTCACTCACAGGCTTTTCTTTGTATTTTTTTCTCTAGCCTTTTTAATTACCGTTTACTTTTATTTCTTGACACATTCTTCTTCTCATTTACTTTTCACTATTTCCTTTCCGTGTAGAAATTTTCTTCTTCACTTTCTATTTCTTCTCTATCTTTTCTTTTCCTCTTTCTTGTCTTTTTTTTAAAATAAAAGTACAATTCTTTAAAAAAATCCCAAAAGATTTGGGCTCAAAGACTCTAACCGATGTCAATATTCATCTGCAATTCACTTCCGATCAAAATGTCAAATTTCTCTCTTAGCCGTTTCCATTGGCTCTTCCCTTTCTACATTTTCTCACTTACTTTTCTCTTCACTTTCTATTTCTTCAGTACCTTTATTTTTCTTCTTTTTTTCTTGATTTCTCATCTTATTTTCTAATCTTTTATTCCCGTTTTCTTTCCCCTTTTTTAATATTTTTTTACATCGTATGGAAAGAAACCAAAAAATAAAGGGAAGTGTTCTTAAAATGTTTTTTTCTAAATAAAACGTTTATTATCATCATTGTTAATTACCCAATGAGACATTGTTCTTTGAATGTCCCAAAAATGTACAATTTTGTGGTAGTTTGTAGTTTGCACATGTTCTAGCATAATAATAATAATAATAATAATAATAATAATAATATATATATATATATATATATATATATATATATATATATATGAAGACAACCAATAGGTTTAGAATCCAGAGTTTTTCCGGCATTTACTTTTTAAAAAGTGCTCAATCTAACATAGATTGTAGAGTGTAATATCATATCATGTAAAGCGTAATTATATATATATATATATATAGATATTGTATATATATATATATATATATATATATATATATATATTGTGTGTGTGTGTGTGTGTGTGTGTGTGTGTGTGTGTGTATATATATATATATATATACTTGCGTAAGAATGATTGGCTATCGATAAGGGTATCCTTTTATTTCTTACACACTATGGTATGATAATATAATTGGCAATACTTATAGCTTATTTTCTTTTACTCACAGGCTGTAATCTAAATGCTAAGATGATTATAACTTTGAATGTAGAATATGCTTTAATTGAATAACTAAGAAATTACAAAACCCATCAACAGAAGATCATATATAAATAGTACAAAAGCACTACTGAAAATAAACAGTAATGCAGTTGTCTTTAAATTTTAATTTTCGAAGCTGAATAAATAAATTAGTTATTTATACTAAAGAAGAATAGCCAAGTTGCACACAGTATAGGGCGCATATTTCTAGATATAAATAATTAAAACACTTTAATATGAAATCAAAGTTTTACTTAATATTTTCACAAAAAACTATATACATGCGCAAACTGCTACATTTAAAGCTATTTAATAAATGTTTAGGGGCTCGTGCGAGTAGAAACAAACTTTTAAATTTTATATATAAGATAAAGTTTTCACATCGTGCAGTCAGGTCAGTATTTATTCCTCCTGATACAGCTACCACAGCCACTCAGCTTCATGTAATAATATTTGCCAAGATTTCCCTTGTAAGTCTCAGGCAGATATTGAAGAAATTAAATGATTAATTAACAACGGCGAAAAGATAAACGTTTGCATTATACAGTATCCATTTTCGATTCTCTTGACAGGTACAACCACCAAATATTTGTATGGTTCATTATTGATAAAATGTTTCAAATTCTATCAATATTTTTATCAATTGTTATTTCTTCCGTAAGCAAGGTTTCGGGCAGATAACAATGACGTAGTTTCCTTGTATGGGACGTATACACTGAATTTCTCAAAATTCTTTTCTGAATAAATTATTTTAGTTTAATAAAGAATTAATTATTGATAATTTTCGCTATCCTCCTTACACTCATTTTAAGTTTTCAAATTCTTACTTTCCGTAATTTCTTATGAAAAATTGTGAATAAGCGTTCGTTTAGTAGCATAAGCAAAGAAGACCTCTGCTTTCATATACCAATCTCACAATAAAAGAACCGAGTAAAAGAAAATAGATGTTGAGTGAATGAGAAAAGAGTAAGGTAAAACCAGTGATGTTAGTCTTTTTTCCTTTTGAAGAAGATGTGGTATGGATAATTTCTATAACAATGAGATCGATGAATTTGCCATCAAAAGAAACGAAGAATTGAATTAACTTTCAAATAAACAGGTGTTAAATATGTCATTATGTGTTGATTTTATTATTTTCACAGAAATCTCCTGTTGCCATTAACGGTCATCATGGGTGTCATGGCCTGGTTTAAAAGACAACGTTCGCCACTGATGTAGATAAATTACTTTATCGATATAATTACAAAAGGCTGTTTCGATAATGATTTTTCCACTAAATCCCTTCTCACTGATTTTTATAAATTAAAAACAAATAAAAATACAAAGAGCAGTCAAAGACTACAAACTATGCCAAGTCAATACCGACATAATCTCAACGATTAGCAAAAGATGATTATTAAAATGAAAATGAAGAACTGCTATGAACTTGACTAAATGCTCACTTAAAATGAAACAGGGGAGGTAATTCAGTAGTCAAAATCATCTAGGCTAATTCATTGTTTGGCATTTGAAAGGTAAAAAATAAATTTTAGATATAAAACCGGAAAAATAGCCCCAAAACTGTATCCCTTACAGAAGCGAACCCAAAATCTAATCAGTTCGTGTCAGTCATGAGGCTAATAATCCCTGAAAGTTTTATCCGCATCCATCTTGCGAATCTTGAGATATCTTGACCAGAAACAAACAAACAAACAAACAAACAAACAAACGCAACCAAATACTATACATTCATTTTAAGGCAGAGGTAATAAAATGTTTTTTTTTAATCATATCACCCCGAGCAAGGCGGTAACGCCACTGATGCGCAGGGGGCTACATAAGAGTGAAAAGATTGGAAAAGAGAAAGCTGGAAACCACATCCTAAACAGGAAACAAGAGATGAGCCTCTTCACCTGTTCAATAGACGTGGGTGGAGTGTGAACCGGAACTAAACTCCAAGATAATGACTTGCTACACCTTCTCGGGCTAACATTCTTGGCTGCCATGCAGTGGAAAGACTATATTAGATCTATTTCTAAGCCAGATGCTAAGAAAACTTGTTCACTGTATCGTTCTAGACAATTTTCCTCTCCAGAATCAATTTTGCATATCTACGTCTAACATTCGTCCACGCTTTGAATATCGCTGCCACCTATGGTCCTGTGTTCCTGTTATATAGAGATTTTTGATAAAAAACAAAGAAGAATCAGCGATATTATTGATCTTAATCTGGCGTCTTAGCTTCAGTCACTTTCCCACCGAAGCTTCCCTGCGCCTTTTCTATAAATACTTTTAAGGTAAATGCTCGGATAAACTCTTCACAATTGTACCTAGAATTTTGGAATTTAAGCGTAGTACTAGAGTGACACAATGTCTCACGGATTAACAGTTGAATTCGCTAGATGTAACTGTAAGTTCTACGTAACAGTTACTTTTTTCGCACTACTCAGCCGTGGAACTCTCTTCTGGCTTTTTGCTTCCCAGTCAACTTTGATTTACAAAAATTCAAATGCAAAGTCAATCATTATTTTCTGTATTCTTAATCCTTGTTATTTTATCGTTCTCTCGCCTAATAACATTTTTCTTTTTCTCACATTCTTTTATTCTCTGTAACCCTTCGCGTCTCAGTGGATTTATTGACTTTCTTGGGATGAAATGATTAAAAACAAAGAAGCTTAATAGGTTATCGTTAACAAGAATATGGACATATATATGTAGATAAGTGTGGATAACTTTCGACTGACTCGGTCATTATCAGAAAGTAATTGTTGTCAGTTGCGCAGACAATAATCTATTTGCTACATTCGGGCATCTATAAAATATGTATATGCGTGGGATTTTTCTGAAAACGATAAGCGCTGTACTAGATTGGTGACAAGGTCTCATCAATTCCCATTTGTATTGGCTAGATGTAACCGTAAGATCTATGGTAACAGTTTCTTTAATTGCAATTCTCGCACTTCTCGCTTGTGGAACCATTCCGTCTCTAACTTTGATTTTCAAAAATTTAAATGCAAGGTCAAGCTTTATCACATGTCCTCTTGATTACTCTTCTATTGTTGTCACTTCTTAATAATGTTTCTCTTTCTTCTTTTTATTTCACATTCAGTAATCCCTTGCGCCTTAGTGGCTTTACTGCCTTGCTTGCAACGAAATGATTAAAAAGAATTATGGACAAGTCAATGACCAAATATGTACTGAGAGTATAACCACTTTGTGGGATTTTGTGATGTCCAGGTAATGGACATTTTTCAGTTAATATTTAACGACAGCTGGATCATTTATCCTATAAAAAATATTTGGTGGATTCGTGTGAATCCAGGTAAAAATAAATTCCAAAACATGGAATTTAAAACAAACGACAATTAATGCATATTGCTAACAAAAGGAATTACATGTGTACAGATTGAAAATAAAGAAAAAGAGGTAAACATGGACCCTCGTGCCTGCAATAAAATGGATTATCAAAAGGACAGTTTTTCCCATGACATAGCTTTTTCAAATACCTTCCTTCTTAGGAAATGTTTATTACTTTAAAAATTATTAGAACTGTAGAAATGTAATTATTGGAATTGTAATAAAACCTATATTTACAATATGAAACTCAGAGCCGAGTTCGAATTCCATTCAAATTCGTTCCATTTTTACGCACAAATACACTTGGGAAAATATTAATCAGTTTCTTCTCTCACTAGTTATGGGTTGACTAGCAGGACAGATTACCGAAAAAATAATGGTAAATTACAGCGGGAAAATCTGCGTAGTCAGTCATCTCTCAAAAGAGACATGATCGCTCAAGCAAGTATAACGTATAGCAATTAACTAACTGAATAGAACCTAAACATATGAATTTATGCATTTATTTTGTTCTTGAGAATTGACAACAAAAAATAACGAACACTATTTATTTTTAGATTTTTATTTATACTATTTATTTATTTATTATGCTGTATTACTGCCCTCTGATGATAATTATAATCGACGTGAGATTTGAAAGAATTTTTTCATATAGAAAAGACTTATTCTTTTTACTTCCTCAAAAATATGAGTACTCAACTACAGACAGTGAAGGTTGCTTTGAATTCTTTACTTTGTTCTGTTTACATTTAATTTCATTTGTCATTTTTTGAGAACATAAGTTATAAATGAACATTATAATTAATTCAATTTATTTCTCTTTAAAATTTAATTAATTATATTGTTCATTTATAACTTATGCTCTAATATTACTTAAAAATTATTTTATTGAATTTAATGACACACGATAATTATTTGGTTTTCATAATATTAATATACCTTAGTATAACATAATTACTTAATTCTAATTTTAACCTAAACAATCCAGACCATTAACAGAGGAGGTAGTACAAAATCAAATTTTAAAAAGACCTAAAATCCAACCTGTTAAAATTATTGTCTATTTCTTTAAATAATATGTGTTCCTAGTATGTATCTTACCCAGACAAAATAAAAAGGTGTCATATTTTGACATTATGCTACATTGCTCTCGATGCGACTCAAATTTTCAACTCCATAATCAACCTAATTCTCACTTTGGCTTGAGCAATATTGACACATCTACAATCATATTGTTTAACTTCCTCCAATCACCCCTCTATAATTTTCTGAATATCCATGAATTCATTTTATATTTTCTAAAATAAATCATTTTCACCATCTATTTTAAAAATATCACTTGAAGAAGAACAATATTGTTCTGAAACATGAAAACTTTTTGTGTAGTGATATAATGCTTTTATAACCCATTGTAATAACAAAATTACATTATTAAGGTCAACTTTCTATTGAGCACTTTTGATAAAAGTAAATGCATGAACTGTGGGTTTTAAGCTATATTTAGGAAAGAATATTAAAACGTTTTGGGTTTAAAAATGTGTTTTTTGAGAGTATTTGTTTATTTCTACTAGTTTATTTTACTAGTAACGTATTTTATTAGTAACGTATTTAAGGAAATACGTTACTAATTCAAATTTTAAAATCATTTGTTTCTGATGAAGGACCGAGGGCGGTCTGAAATATAAAATATACTAGTAGAAATAAACAAATACTCTAAAAAAAAACACATTTTTAAACTAAAAAAAAAACATTTTTAAACTCAAAACGTTTTAATATTCTTTCCTATGCATATTAAGACAGTATACGTGGATCATCACTATGCTCTCTCTCTCTCTCTCTCTCTCTCTCTCTCTCTATATATATATATATATATATATATATATATATATAGTTGATATGATTAAGGTAAAACCAAACCCGATGAATGAAAACATAACGGTGTCCTCAAAAAACTTCGAAGCCGACATGAACTTGCTCAGTTAAAGTGACAAATTCTTTGAACTGAAACTAACAACGCTCTGTATCCACCCCGATATCGAGTACTTTACGATAAAAGACCTGGTTGCCAAAATGCCTTTTATCAGAAACAGCTACTGAAAAAACAATAACCTTGGTGCCAAACATTATTATAACTCAACACTATATATGTATATATCGTTATTCAGTAATGAAACGAACAGTCTTTGCTGTTGGCGTGTGCCTACATTCTGTATATTTAAAATCTGACTTCATGTGTGCAGATTGCATAGTAGTTGAATCTCAGACTAATGTCTATTCGGTCGGGTTTCAATCCTGGCTTGAATTAATCGGGTGCCTAACCGTACTGATGAACTATGAAAGAATAGAGATCCTTAAATATATAAATAGTAACAAGCTCTTAAATCAGAGACACGAAACCACAGTAAACTGCAAGCACATTAGGTACTTAACCCTACAATCACGCTAAGAAATACAAAGAGTTCGATTGATATCCTCATTATAAAAGATAAAAAACGCTATAGAAAAAAATCGATCCAATAAATCCTTAAAGGAAGGTCTATCACTAAAGCCTACACCAATAACCTTACTTAAATACAAAAATATTCCGTACTAGAAAAATCAAAATTAAATAAATGGCTCCCAAACTTGAAAAAGAATCAAAATTCAAACATTCAAAATCAAGATTAAATATACTACTTCAGAATAATTATATCATACACAAAAATAAACTTCAAGCACACGTAAGATCTAACCCTACAATCACCCCCCAAAAATACTGGGAATTTGAATAAATATTTTTATTATTATAAAAGATAAAAAATGCTACAGAAAAATCGATGTAATAAATCCTTAAAATAAGACCGCAAAAATATCTAAATAAATAAAATATATAAATAATTAAAAGAAATAAATAAGATTCCAAACGATAATTTATAGAAAAAAAAATTAAAAGAAAAAACCGACCCTCTAAAGTTAAAATTAAGATTAAACATACAACTTTATACAAAAAACTGATAAAACGCTAATTCGCATTTACTTCCCAAAAAATACAAATTTAGATTTCTTGAAATAACTTCGCCTAAATACAATTATACTCCAAACTTGAATAAAAGGAAAAAGAAGAAAAGAAAAAAAAAGAGAAAGGGGAAAAGAAGGAGAAGAGAAAGATAAGGAAGGAAGAAAGAGGAGAAGAGGGGTATATGTGTGTATATATATATATATATATATATATATATTACCGAAAAAATCTAAATTGGAAAGAAAAAACACCCCACCCCTATCACGTCTATGAAAATCTAGACACAGGATCAAAGTAAATACATGAATTAGGTCCACTAACAGCAGACATCAACCAATTAAATGATAGCCGACCACAAAAATGACCACTCAACAGCGACATCTTAGAAATCCTAACCAAAATATATACCCAACCGATAAAAAGATAAAACATACATTCCAACAGATAATACCATTAATCAACAATTTCACACTTACACACCAAATTCCTCAAAAGTCTAACAATCAAAACGAGACATTCACTTAATTACCAATAACCCCAACCAACCCCCACGACAACAACGAACCAAATATAAACAGAGAATGATTCCAAACCTTTATTTCCCCTGAGGAAGTGTTTAAATCCAAACACTGAAACAAACATATGATTGTAGGGAAGAGGACATATATAGAAGAAATTATGTACATGTTCTAAAACATAATTTATAATATATATATATATATATATATATATATATATATATATATATAGTATCCTTGGTAATTTGTAAGGTTAATTCCACGGGGCATCGTAATCTATGAAAAATCACTGTTAGAATTTAAAAGAGTACTATAATAAAAATAAATTGAAATAACTTACAAATCCATTAGTGATAATCTATTTCATGAATATTTTTTAGAAAATATTCAACCCGTCAGACTGAAATTTTTACAATATATATATATATATATAATAGAATCAAAAAATTACACAAACAACAAGCGTTTATCATCACAAAGAAAATTACCTAAACAATTCACAATACCGACTACTCAATCCATCTAAAAATAATACCAGTAAAACTATCCCGCAAATAGCGTGTAAATTCACGGAAAATGTTTTAGGAATCAACCAGTGGCAAAACACAGCCGAAGCTATAGAATAGTTCACTAAAATAAAATTTACAGCGCTAGCATCCATTTTGATGACGATGCTAAATTCTCTTTTGGCTCCAATGAGAATCAGTGGAAATACCGTTATTACCATCATCAAATGACTTTAAATACAGTAACAGCAACGCTCTCTCAAAATGTTTCTGGCAATTTAAAAACAATAAATTTCCATGGGATATCACCGGGAAAAACAAATTTCATAATGGAAAAGAAAATAGATGTAATTTATGCCCTTTAGAAAAACTTGTCATCTTAAAACTCATAAAAAAGCCTAATTTATTGAACAAAAGTAGTGAATTGACGATTACATGCAAACATAGAAATGAATATCTGCTCAAGTACGCTCACACAAATTAATATAGATTTTTGTATATAGACTCTTTTACAATTATCATACAATTTCTTTTTTTTTCTGCCTAAACTAAAAACAATCTCCCTTGCCTCATATGTACAAACCGTATATTCTCTGCTTTAAAAATATTCTCCCTTTTGATTTAACGTTTGCGTTTTTACTTTTCAAATTCGAGTAAGTATTAGCATAAATTAAATTATATGATTAAAAAGTCAAAAATAACATTCAAATCCCTGAACGGTCAGTTTATAATATGCACTTGATGAATGCATAAGTGATTAAACTTAGATTCGTTCTATAGATGTAGGATTATATATATATTAGTCATCCACATACAAGCCTGTTTCGCTGTATCACATTTCATCAGTATGGCTAGACACATCCACTTGCTTCTGGCCGGGATCGAAACTCGGCTGATTTGGTGTCAGTCGGAGTTGCTACCACCTAAGCCATAGTCGCATGAAAAAGAGGGGAAATTTTAACGTGTTGTATATAAGCAGTGTATACACACGAATGAACTCGATTCATTTTTAAAGGGCAATGCTTATATCACGAACACCCCCCACCACATATATATATATATATATATATATATATATATATATATATATAGTCATCCGCAGACAGATCTGTTTCGCTGTATCACAGCTCGTCAGTACGGTTAAACATCCATTTGATTTTTACCCAGGATTGAAACTCGACCGAATTGGCGCCAGTCGGCGATTCTATCTCTGAGCTATGGGTGATCAGTAGAAGGAGGCAGACTTTACCGTGTGGTATATCATGTATTCATACACCAGTAGTGAGAATGTTCTAATTCATAACTGAAGATACTGACAATTACTTAGGCCTAAGGCTATATTACCTTAAAACACCGGTTCTCGTACGATCACTAAAGTTAAACAACGTCGAGCCTGGTCATACTAAATACTGTAAGATTGGATTTTGGAAACTCGGCTCTTTAACTTCCAATTCCAGTGGGTTTCGTCATATTCACATGTGCGCAAATATCATTGAGAAGGTGTATCCACCTCTTTCCCCTCTCCCAGCTTATGGTTTCGTCAGTGGGACTATCGATAAATCATAATTAGCTCTCAAAAATTCTTACAATCCACAATCTATTTTCTGGCTTTATATAATCTGTAGATGGTTAATAACCCGTGAAAATAAATCAAGCATAAATATTTCCATTATTTACATTATTCGAGTTCGAAATCCATTTAAATTCGATGCAATCACTTACGTGCAAATACACTTGGGAAAGGTATTAATCCATCTCTTCCCTCCAGCTATAAGTCAAATAACAGAACAGATTCGGTTCTATAACCTTGGTTGTAACCAAAAAGTAATAGCAACCTACTGCGGGAAAAGATCTTCTGCCCAGTCAGTCATGTCTCTTTCGAGACATGATCATGGAAGCTTGTATCACGTATGGCATTTGACTGACTGACATTATTTGTACTATTGTCCTCATCTTGGTTGATATGTGTACGACGTTTCGGCCGTTGTACCCTCCAGCCTTATTCAGCTAGGAACTTCGAATCGAATCCCTTATTACGATCACTGAGGTATATCATTCTCATTCCTTGTGAGAATGTGTCATGTAAATAGTGTAAATACTACCTCATCTCAGAAATATAGACAAATATATATTTCCAGTTTATGTTATTTTGTCATTACGTTATTTTCAAAGATTTTGTAAGAATTAAGTCTGTCTTAAGTTATTAAGCAAATCACATAAATCTCGATACCATGAATTTACTTTGAAAAATTTAAATTAAATTTTTAACTAATAATTTAGACGTCAAAGCTTGAGTTAAATGTTTTCGTAGTTTCAACATGATTTATAAAAGAAAAATATTGGATTTATTATAAAAACTGCAGTCTGGAATTATTAGACAAAATCAGAAAATCACTTTTTAATTTTTATAACAATTCTTAATAATTGATCAACACATATAATAAAAAAAAATAAGAAACATGACAAGCCTTTGAAAGATTTACATATTAATATAGTGACCTTTCTCTTAACTATATTAATATAGTGACCTTTCTCTTAACATCCAGAAAACTATCGATTGATTTTCTTAGATTGTTTACTTGACCGGGTTCTGTTTTCGACATGTTGGTTTTAATTGCTCTGTTTTGCTGTTATATTCTTTGCCATCTTCATATAATCTTCATAATCGATCACAGATTTTCGATCGGATTTAAATCAGGACTTTATAGTGGTCATTCCTTTATCTTATCTTATGTAAACTTTATGCACTCAAAAACTACCACAAGTGACTTTCGATAGATGTGAAGGAGCATTGTCGTGTATAAATACACATTTTACTTTGAAACTGCAAGATGAGGAATTGTACCATCTTGTCCTTGAAAGGTTCAGTTTAACCCTTCGTCAGTTTTGTTCATTTTAACATATTCATCAACTTTGTATAATCTAATAATGGTTCGGTAGACAATTCCAGCCCTTATCATCACGCTGCCGCTTCATTGCTTCCTTCTTTTAGCCACAGGCACATCTGCAGCGAACAAAATCCAACGTTTAATCTATAGAATGTCACATGAGCTTCGTCTGTGACAATTACGTTAGAAAATTAATTTTCATGTATTCCAATTTTGACATTTTAAAATATTTGTTTTACTGATAAGAGTTTGTCGAGGAGATTTCTTTACAAATCCCAGTTTGCGAAATTTTCTGTACCTTTTGCTTTGCTTAAATACCAGTTCGTTCAAAAATTTGAGCACTGGTCAGAAGTGGTTGTTTTCGCTAAAATTCGCTTCAGTTTACGTTCCCTTCGAGGATACAAAGTCTTATCCTTTGCTTCTCATTCTCAAAATAATTATATTTTCAACAGCCTTCTTTATCGTTTGATGATCTCTGCAAATCTTCTTATGATATCTCAATGTGGGCATTCTTTATGATATCTCAATGTGGACATCATTGTAATTATCTCCAATGTGGACATTCTTATGATATCTCCAATGTGGACATTCTTATGATATCTCCAATGTGGACATTCTTATGATATCTCAATGTGGACATTCTTATGATATCTCCAATGTGGACATTCTTGTGATATCTTGATTGGGTGCCATTAACTGTGATATCTCCAATGTGGACATTCTTATGATATCTCCAATGTGGACATTCTTATGATATCTAATGTGGTTGTCACTTTATGATGTCTCCAAACATGGACATTCTTATGATATCTCCAATGTGGACATTCTTATGATATCTAATGTGGACATTCTTATGATATCTCAATGGACATTCTTATGATATCTCCAATGTGGACATTCTTATGATATCTTCAGTGATTTCTTATGATATCTCAATGTGGACATTCTTATGATATCTCCAATTGGACATTTTATGATATCTCCCAAGTAGTTATTCTTATGATATCTCCAATGTGAACATTCTTTTGATGTCTCAATGTAGACACATTCTTATAGTATCTCCAATGTGGACATTCTGCAATCCTCTCCAATGTGGACATTCTTATGATATCTCCAATGTGGACATTCTTATGATATCTCCAATGTGGACATTCTTATGATATCTCAATGTGGACATTCTTGATATGCTCCAATGGACATTCAACATAGTATCTCCAATGTGGACGCCCTTTGTAATTCTGTGTGGACATTCTTGCATTCTCTCTAATGTGGACATTCTTATGATATCTCCAATGTGGACATTCTTGTGATATCTCCAATGTGGACATTCTTATGGTATCTCCAATGGACATTCTTGATATCCTCAATGTGGACATTCTTATGATATCTCAATGTGGACATTCTTATGATATACCAATGTGGACATTCTTATGATATCTCCAGTGGACATTCTTGTAAATCCTCTGATGTGGACATTCTTGGGTATCTCCAATGTGGACATTCTTGTGATATCTCCAATGTGGACATTCTTATGATATCTCCAATGTGGACATTCTTATGATATCTCCAATGTGGACATTCTTATGATATCTCCAATGTGGACATTCTTATGATATCTCCAATGTGGACATTCTTAGATATCTCACAATGTGGACATTCTTATGATATCTCCAATGTGGACATTCTTATGATATCTCCAATGTGGACATTCTTATGATATCTCCAATGTGGACATTCTTATGATATCTCAATTGGACATTCTTATGATATCTCCAATGTGGACATTCTTATGATATCTCCAATGTGGACATTCTTATGATATCTCCAATGTGGTGTTCTTATGATATCTCCAATGTGGACATTCTTATGATATCTCCAATGTGGACATTCTTATGATATCCCAAATGTGGTTTTATTCTTATGATATCTCCAATGTGGACATTCTTGGTATCTCAATGTGGACATTCTTGTGATATCTCCAATTGGACATTCTTATGATATCTACAATGTAAGATTCTTATGATATCTCCAATGTGGACATTCTTATGATATCTCCAAATGGACATTCTTATGATATCTCCAATGTGGACATTCTTATGATATCTCCAATGTGGTTGTTCTCAGTATCTCAATGTGGACATTCTTATGATATCTCCAATGTGAGCATTCTTATGATATCTCCAATGTGGACATTCTTATGATATCTCCAATTGGACATTCTTATGATATCTCCAATGTGGACATTCTTATGATATCTCCAATGTGGACATTCTTATGATATCTCCAATGTGGACATTCTTATGATATCTCCAATGTGGGCAATCTGCCATTATATCCCAAATACTTGGACAGTGTATGATATCTCCAATGTGGACATTCTTGTATTCTCTTCAATGTGAGCATTCTGTATGATATCTCCAATGTGGACATTCTTATGATATCTCCAATGTGGACATTGCATAGTGCTCTCAAATGGACATTCTTATGATATCTCCAATGTGACATTCTTATGATATCTCCAATGTGGACATTCTTATGATATACTAAATGTGGTGTTCTGGTCTCTGAAAAATGTGGACATTCTTATGATATCTCCAATGTGGACATTCTTATGATATCTCCAATGTGGACATTCTTATGTTCTCTTAAGTGCTGGACATTTATGCAAATACTCTAATGTGGACATTCTTGTAGTATATCAATGTGGACATTCTTGATATCTCCAATGTGGACATTCTTATGATATCTCCAATGTGGACATTCTTATGATATCTCCAATGTGGACATTCTTATGATATCTCCAATGTGGACATTCTTATGATATCTCCAATGTGGACATTCTTATGATATCTCCAATTGGACATTCTTATGATATCTCCAATGTGGACATTCTTGTGATATATAGTGTGTGGACATTCTTATGATATCTCAATGTGGCATTCTTATGATATCTCCAATGTGGACATTCTTATGATATCTCCAATGGACATTCTTTATGATGCTCTCCCAATGTGGACATTCTGCACTGATATCTCCAATGTGGACATTCTTCTTGATATCTCCAATTGGACATTCTTGTGATATCTCAATGTGGACATTCTTATGATATCTCCAATGTGGACATTCTTGATATCTCCAATGTGGACATTCTTATGATATCTCCAATGTGGACATTCTTATGATATCTCCAATGGACATTCTTATGATATCTCCAATGTGGACATTCTTATGATATCTCCAATGTGGACATTCTTATGATATCTCTAATGTGGTTCCCATTCTTATGATATCTCCAATGTGGACATTCTTATGATATCTCCAATGTGGACATTCTTGCTGATGTCTACAATGTGGACATTCTTATGATATCTCCAATGTGGACATTCTTATGATATCTCCAATAAAAACGGACATTCATATGATATCTCCAATTGGACATTCTTATGATATCTCCAATGTGGACATTCTTATGATATCTCCAATGTGGACATTCTTATGATATCTCCAATGTGGACATTCTTATGATATCTCCAATGTGGACATTCTTATGATATCTCTAATGTGGACATTCTTATGATATCTCAATGTGGACATTCATATGATATCTCCAATGTGGACATTCTTGTGATATCTCCAATTGGACATTCTTATGATATCTCCAATGTGGACATTCTTATGATATCTCCAATGTGGACATTGCTTGTGATGTCTCTTCAATGTGGACATTCTTATGATATCTGTGTGGACATTCTTATGATATCACCATTAATGGACATTCTTATGATATCTCCAATGTGGACATTCTTATGATATCTCCAATGTGGTTTCTTATGATATCTCCAATGTGGACATTCTTATGATATCCAATGTGGACATTCTTCCAACAGTATCTCCAATGTGGACATTCTTATGATATCTCCAATGTGGACATTCTTATGATATCTCCAATGTGGACATTCTTATGATATCTCCAATGTGGACATTCTTGCAGTATCTTAATTGGACATTCTTGTGATATCTCCAATGTGGACATTCTTATGATATCTCCAATGTGGACATTCTTATGATATCCTCAATGTGGACATTCTTCTTTGTTCATCTCCAAGTATGGACATTCTTATGATATCTCAATGGACATTCTTATGATATCTCCAATGTGGACATTCTTATGATATCTCCAATGTGGACATTCTCGCACTCAATAACTATTTCGTTTTTCAGCATTTCTTAAATTCTTCCCTTTACCTATGTTTCAACATATGGTAAAAAAAAGTTTTCATTAGATTTCAGGGGCCGTAAAAAACTAATATTAGTTTAATCTGTATAACTTCAGTTGTATTTTTTGTAATAAATTCAATAATGTTAAAACACGTTGAAACTACTGAAAATTTTAGTTCAAGCCTTTTTTTTACGTCTAAATTAGTTATTTAAAATTTAACAATTTATAAATATAAATTCAAGTTATAGAGGTTTGGGATTTGCATAGTTTCATTGTTGTACATAAATGTACAATTCCTTTTTAAAACTGTGAGGCTAGGATTTGTACTATTCAAAGAAAGTTTTGTCCATGAAATCACAATATTTAGCATTTTAACTTCTTCATTGACTTTGGATAATATGATAATGGTTTTATCAACAATTCCAGCCGATCCCATCACACTGCCGCTTCCTTTTAGCCACAGACTCATCTGCATCCAATAAATACCATCCTTTCACACATCAAGTATCACCCAAGAGTTGTCTTCAAAATAACTTTAGAAAAGACAATTTCATGTATTTCTTGGTCCAGTTTCGACACTTTAGAATATTTGTTTTACTGAAAGAAGTTCGCTCAAGCGATTTCTTGACAGATTTCAATTTGCTAAGTATTCTACAACTTTGGTCTTTCTTGACCCCCTCAGTTCCAGCCTAATCAAAGATCTAAGCACTGCTCAAAAGTGCTTGTTTTGTTATAACTCACTTTAGTTTACATTCCCATCATGGTGACCAGTTCTTAAAGCTTTTCTTCTCATTCTCAACTTAGTTATATGATCATTTGATGATCTTTGAAAATCTTCTTTTGATATCTCCAATAAAGACATTCTCCCGCTCAATCCCTTTGTCATTTCTGTTTTTCAGTATTTTTTAGATCCCTTCCACTACCAACGTTTCAGAATATATTATTGGAAAAATAGTTTTTATTAGATTTCAGAGACCTTAAACTTAACTTAGGTTAATCTGCATAATAATTTCAGACTGCAGTTTTTATAACAAATCGAATAACTTCAATGAAACATGTTAAAACTACCAAGCTTCGTTTAAATTTATCATTTAAAATTGGATCCGAGCTATTCAAAGCAAATTCGACTTTTTGAGATTTAGGTGATGTGCATAATAACGTTAGATGAACAGTATTGATATAATATATGAAATATTGCATCAACATATATTCATTTTATTGAACAGCTGCATCAGCGCCATTACAGCCATACTGTTAATGTTTAAGGACGTTTAAACTCTAATAAACATGTATTTTGTTGTGTGCAGCATGCGAGGCTTTTGTATAATTTACAATAACCATGCAACCATTCGCTATATACGAAGTGTTTGTCGGTTTGCTGCTATTGATGACGTCAATTGATACGCATCGGAAGGAAATGCCAGAAACCCAAAGGCTTGAATCAATATCGTCGTTTGATTTTTGACTTAGTAAATTGTCAATTTTCAGTAGTTTATAGATGCAGTCCGATCGGTTTCATTGTTCATCGTGCAGACAATGGATCTATGTAGTCAGTATATGCCAATTTATGCGAATATAAACCATTCATGACAATTTATGCGTACGTGTTTTTAAATAGGCTGTCTAAATGTGCAAGCTTGTGTTTAATATTCTTTGATTTGTGTATGAGTAAATGGATTGGACGCCTACACCAAAGAAGTGATTAGCGAGTTTGTAACTCAGAACAATTCATTGATATAAGGATTTCGATCGTAGCTAGATTTTCTATTATTCTGGCTCTGAGCAAGACTAAATTATAGTTAATGAACAAAGAGGCGCATCCGGATGGGAAGTAATGGATAACGAGTACTGTTATTACATTAGTGATGGCAATCCTTACTAGATAAGTGGCCTTGTCAGTCAGTTAAGTGCCATGCTTCGGCGATCATGTCTCGAAGATTATCCCGCGGTAGGTTGCCATTGCTTTCTGCGGTAGACTGGTTGCCAGCCAAGGCTATAGAACCCAATCTGTCCTATTATATAACCCATAACTGGAAGGAAGAGACGGATTAATACCTTTCCCAAGGGTATTTGCGCGTAAGTGAATGCAGTGAATTCAACTGGAATTCGAACTCGGCTCCCTGATTTCTAGTTCCGAGCCGATATCCACTGCACCACAACGCATATCCAAGTGGCCTAGTACCAGACTAAATTAAATTTTGGGAATACATACAGTATACTAGTTCTGTGTGAAAAGTAACGGGACTTATCCGTTCTTTGATGTGAGAAGCAACGTCCACATTGAGTTCTTGCCATACAGTCAGACGATTAATCAGCAAGTTCACAAAGAGATCCTGTGATGTTTGCTTTGTTTCCCGAGAAGAGGAGAAAATTGTGTCATAACAAATCGTCGCTTCTTCACTACGACAATGTACCGGCTCACAACGCCCGGAACATCCGGCAGTTACTGGCCGAAAAGAATATCGCCGTACTGAAAAACTTCCTATTCCCCTGTGATTTTTTTCTTTCCAAGGGGATCACCGAGGGGACCCGTTTTGAAGGCGAAGAGACCATCAAGAGAGCCGTCATGACGGAAATGAGGGGCATCCAACAATAATTCTTCCAGCAGTGCATAAAAACGTGGCAGAGAAAAATAGTAACCTGGATTAGACTGAAGGTAGATTACTCTAAAGGAGAAACCATGCAGTTTGTTGCTTAGAATTTAAATAAATTGTTTTTAACACTAGTCCCATTACTTTTCAGACAGATTCGTATATGTAAGCCTTCGTGTAGAATTGTGTAAGTGCAAGAATTTAATTTAGACTGAAAATAAAAACCTAGCGCATTTGAAAATGGAACATAATTCTTTAATCATAATTGATATATATAATCAAGACAATATTATCCTCTCATTACCGATAGTATAATCCAATCTATTTTGGCAAATTGTTGAACTCTCGCGCGTATAATTATTCAGGTTTCGATGTAAAGAAAAACTTGACATAAGACTTAACCTCTCACAATCAATAAACTGTTTTGCCTCTCAACATGATACAATGTTCTGAAAAGATGAGAGTCAGGAGAGTAAGGAGGACGATGAGTCAACACTTCTATATTTACTACAATAAACATTTCCTGCTTGACTCAGACAAGATGTGGTCTTGCAGTATCTTTTAAGACCAACACTAATCTCATATGTTCTTATTTTTTTGTTAACAATCTTTTGTTTTCTTCGCCTCTTCGGGAATAATTGTTCAAAAATTAAAACACATTTCTTTCTCTAAGGAATCAGGGCTTACTCCATAGTGGTGTATATTTTTATTTCATTATTTTAAATGAAATTCTTCCTACAGTAAGTGATACAATTAGCATATGAAATTTGTTCAAAAATATTTGATACGATTGTAAATAATTAAAAATATTAATTGTATTTTTTGTATGAAATTCTTCCAATAGTAAGTGATACAATTAGCATATGAAATTTGATGCGATTGTAAATAATAAAAACGAACAACGATAGATTCCATGAACATAAAATCGTTTATTAAGTCAGTGCTTCGAACAATACATTTTGAAAAAAATTTCCATTTACCTTTGTTTCCTGGGTATGACGATAAACTACATCCGGGTCCTGGCTTTGACGATGGATTTATATGGCAGTAGGGCCTCCGGTTGTTTTTGAGGAGCGTGGAGCCGCTTCTAAGTTGCTGTTGATCTCGGGTTCGCCCTGGCTCGGGATGGTGGTACGTGTTGGAGTTCCAGCTGTAGGCGGTGATTAGCCCCCGGGCTGGGGTCAGGGCACTTTGGGAGTGTAGGAATGGATTTTTATAGTGAGAATTCCAGCAGTGCTTTTGGGGAGGAAGATGCTGCCAGCAATGCATTTTTGAAGAAAAGGAGTGTTGCCCTCATTGTATTTAGGAAAAAAAAAATTACCAATAATACATTTTTAAGGGAAAAAATTAACAACAATATATTTTTGAAGAAGAAGAAGAAGAAGAAGAAGAAGAAGAAGAAGAGAGAGAGAGAGAGAGAGAGAGAGAGAGAGAGAGAGAGAGAGAGTTTAGTTCATTTGTTGTTAAATTGTCTCAGAAGATATATATAGCTCTTTTCAACAATGTTCCCCACAATTTTTTGAAGGAGTCAATTCTTCTCAAACAAAACTCCGGGGCCACGTGTTTTGCAAAGGTCTGGTACAAATGACGGATGATACAATTCCGATGTTGGGCTACTGACAACATTAAGCTTCATATACTCAGCGGTTTTTACACTGCGATCGCTACGACGATACTGCGCTTAAACTTTTCAAATCATAAATCTCCTTGTCGGGAACTACTCAATCCAACCTTTTCACAAAGCATCAGTTTCATATAATCATTTCATAATCTTCTTCTTCCTCTTCTTTGTCTTTTCGTCGTCACCGCATAACAAATACAATCTGCAACAAGCCGCCGTCTGAAACAATAAGACCAAATGCAAGTAAAATATAAAATATATTTTACACCCCTTTTTCATACAAAAACGTCTTCGGTTAGGTGGTTTATTGGTCCGAATTGTCAACAATCTTACTCAAGCGGGGATGGGGTGCGTACGCTCACACTGTTCTGGTATCCCTTGTCAGCATTCTCCTCTCATCGAAAGCTTCTACGGTCGTGAACCGACTCTCTCAACTTTAGAATTACGACGTGCATATATAGGTAACCGACAGGTTATAAGTTGGGCATTCACGTGCTCTTCACAAGTGATCACCAGTGTTTGTTGTTACAGCCAAAAATCATGTGACCTCCAAATTAAACGGGCATACCTTATGCCTACATTAGATTTCACCACTAGTAAACAAATGCATTTCGATGTTCAATCTACTCCAAAATCCTCTTTATCAAAAATTATTATTTCATTTACCTACGTTGTTTTCTGATGACCCAAATATAACGGCCTAACTACTGTTTAGATCAAATTTCTCTACCTGTAAACAATTATGTTGGTTCATTCCAATGTTCAATTCAACCCAAATTTTCGACCAAAAGAAAAATAATTAATATCGCGACATTTTTTTTTTTTTTGAGGTTGTCGAAAATCTGTTTAAAAAAACAAATTCTTAATAAAAACTAAAAAGAAAGAATACGAATGACGTTTCGGCCATTTTAGTTTTCTTCAGGTGACAGGAACCCTGAACCCTTCAAACATGTGTATGTGTTTGACTCTCTCTCTCTCTCTCTCTCCCTCTCTCCCCCTCTCTCTCTCTCTCTGTCACACCAAAATAGACGAGGCACAAAACTAGGAGTAGAAAGGAGAGGAGTTTTAAAAGAGAACTAAGCACCAACTGAGGAGGTAGCACAAACGTACTGCCTAAGCGAGTATAAAAAAACAAGAAAAAAAATTCAGAGGCCAATGTAAACCAGCGTAAAGTATTTAAAAAAATTAACTTTGTTTTGTTCATGAGCAGATTTTCGACGGGAACTTAAGCCAAGAAATATGGCTTAATTTTTTATTTTTTTGTTTATTTTTAATGGCAATAGAGCCCAATAAAACGTTCTTATTTTATACGCGGTCAACAGCGTAAGGTCATTTTTTCGTCTCTGTAAAACCCTCTCACTACCACGTTGGTGTTCATGTTCTTTCAGATCACCAGGGTTACCATATACCTGACTCCTCACTCTTTAACACGTTGCTGGTTTGTTACTGGTATCGTGATGATGAACAGAGTTCCTCTTCATCTCACGGGTGTTCGTCTCCTTCGTGGCCATTCACTCCACTGCCTCGTTGTTTTTGATCTCAGAGTGTGAGAAGATCACTTATGAAGTAAAGTGGGGTAAAGAACAGGTCGACGGCTAGAAGCTACATAAAATGTAATTCTTTGGAATATAGAATTAACGCTGGTTTATAATTAAACAACGCTTTAAGTTTATATATGATTTGTTGTAGATAGCGGTTTTAACTCCTACTTTTTGTAATCAAATGACACTGGGACCCTCTTTTGAAGCTTACAGCTTGTGCTAGTAGTAATTTAAATTTCTAAGTTCTAGTTTTCAGGGCTGGCACAAGATCTTGGTCAGGAGGTCTCGCCGAACAATGTGGATTCCAGTATTAGTAGTGCGGAGTGTTTCTAAGTTGTTAAAGCCTCCAGCTTGTATGGAGGCCTGCGTTTAGCATGTGTGAGGTTTGGGATTTGGTTATCTTCCACCCTAAGCATCAACCTTTTTCTAAAATCTCATATTTTAAAAATGTTTACGCGAGTAATTTTCAAAGTTTAGGTATTGTCTAACCTCGTTTTGAGAGTGGTCAGAGGAATGAAGCCGCCCCTTAACTCCAACTCTATTCACTTTTCATATCGCACCATCACTCCATATCTCTCATTTTTCATTCCTTCTAAGCATCCATCCCTAGCTCATTTTCAATGACTGGTACAACTGTCTTTGCGACAGAATTTATACTTCTAGAATACGTAGGTAAAAGGGGATTTGCATTGATCAATCTTTCTTAATCAGCTTGTCTCAGCCTGTTTGTTTTAGGTGATTCCCCAAGGCCAGGCACTTGACCATATTCTAAGATAATCGGAGCCAATCCAGGTGGCCTCTGTCAGAAAGTCTTATGAATTGTTTTGTTCATCCAACAGTTGTCATAGGTGGAAAAGAATGGGTAGAAATATATTTCTAATATCTCTAGTTATAGAAAAAAACTTTCTCTCTTTTTGTGTTTCTCGGTCAGCAAGACCACACAACTTTTGCCTACGGTCACCCAAAGATAACAGGAGAAAATCCAGATCAGACCACCAGCCAATTTCCAAAAAACTAAAAAATTATTTATCTAACAGTCATTGTACTTTAAGTTTATTTATTTTCCTTTTTAGTACGCAGACCCCCTCAAAGAATACAATTGAATCCTTTCGTGCTCTTTGTAGATTTGTAATATTTGGTATCTTTGTGGTATAATTGACAAAGAAGTGGATACAAATATTAGCGTTGAGAGGAATATTTTATTTTCTTATTTTTACATACTTTCGTGTTAAGTGTCTGCTGGCAACAGAACACATGTTGCCTGCTTAGAAGCCAGAGAGGGACTGGCCAATCCTTTAGGTCAAGCATGGGTCAGGGAGATAGAGAGAGTAGGGGAAAGAGAAATAGTAGCAGAGAAAGAAAAGGGAATAGATTTGGGTATCTTAGTTCTTGGGAGTTATTTAGAGACAGAGAGGGTAAAAGAAACAATGTATTCTCTGCATGGTAGTAGTATCTGACCTGAGGTCATTTTGGTTCATTCCTACAGATTTTTTTCTCTTTCTCCCTCTTTTTTTCCGTTTCTTTTCTTCTCCTTTTTTCTCTTTCCTCTTTCTTTTTCTTTCCTTCTGATTAAGTCCCTGAGATCCTAGCACCACACCTGAACTTTCAATCATGCACTTGCGGTATCAACGAAACGTGTTTATTTTAACTTAATTTACAATGTGGATTCTGTATGTAAGCTCTTTGAATTTCACATTGATTTAATTGATTTAATGTTCATAACGCACAAAGTTATATTCAAATTAATTATTTGGAGATATTGTTTTACTAAATCAAAAGCAGTAATTATTGACGTAGTTGTTATCAAGAAAAGAGTGAGTAATTTACGCACAGACTCGAGTATAAACACGATCAGTGTCACTTATAGACTCACGTGTAAACTCAGCCAATGTTTACCTATAGACTCAAGGCACTGGAACTAATCAACGCCTATATTCATTGGGCCATATGTCCTTGTTAGTTGCATGGATATTAAAGTAATCAAAGACTATACTATTTAAATTTAAATGCAACATCCATTTCCATCTTCTGTATTTCTGACTACTTTTTTTTAGTGTCCTTTATCATCACTAAAGTCTTCTCATTCTCTTTCATTCACAGTAACCACTAGCGTTTAATGGCGTTATCAACTTACTTAGGGTGAAATTATTTTAAAAAACACAAAAATCCATGGAAACGACAACAGAAAATCATTCCACATTTTTATCCTTATAAAACATGGTAATTTACAGACAATAAAGAAAACGAAGCTGTGGAGAGCCATGATATCTAAGTGCTAAAGGATCAAACAGTATTAAAACAAAATTAGTTGACAACTATGAAATGCCATGAAATGCAATGTGCCTTATAGAGTACGTTAACTGAGATGTGGGGCGGACCCAATGTTGAATTGGGATAGGATCTCTATTCGATGTTCCATTGTTAATCACCATCACTCGCGTTACTGCATCACACGTGGGCACATATAGTCTTCCAAAGTCGCTTACGTATGCTCGGAATTAACGTACTCGCGGTGTTCTCTCGCTACATTAGCTCGAGAAAAACCGAGAGCAGTCATCACCTTTGGTGATTAAGTGTCCATCTTTCTCTGGTCCGAACAATCATCCCGCAGTTTGTGTTGAATTCTTTTCACGTACGATGGTTGACACAGATACACTTCCACAACTACACTACTTCTTTAATTATTCCATCCATCTAAATTTATTTATGTTACATAGTTTGACAGTTGTCTCTAATTTTTATTACTTTAGTTTTATTAGCATGGGCAAAACGTTTTACGAAGGGAATTAACTAGAAATTTTCAACGTCATATTTTTTAGTTATTTCCCTTGGCTTAAATTTATAGCCAGCACGCTTTTATAATCTGAAATTTAACAGAAAATCATTTAATGGAAAAAAAAAAATAATTAATCGTGTCAGGAAGTAGGAGAGGGAAGAGATTACTGATGAGAGTGGAGTGGACCAGAAGGAATGTTGTGAGGAGAGGTTGCAGGGGGTGTCAGGAAGAGAGGAGGAGAGGAAGAGAGTACTGATGAGACTGGGGTGGATGTAGAAAAGTAAGAGAGAGAGGATGTAAGTTAGTGAGACAGGAGATGACTATTGACTTTACATTTAAATTTTTGGAGATTGTAACTGTCAGGAAGACAAGTATGCGGAAGAGAATTCCACAGGCGGGAAGTTCGAGAAAAGAAGCTGCTGGAGTAGAATTTGCCTTTACAATTTATTGACTTCACAGTAAAAGAGTGGGACCTAGTTGCTAATCTTGTGGCTGGAGGAAATTCGTATATAGAGGGTACCAGTAAGATAAGTTCATCGGAGCAGAAGCCGTGAAAGTATTTGTAGAAGAGACATAGGGAAGCCACACTGCGTCGGTGAGAAAGCGACTCTATCCTAGCTGCCAAGTCGGGATCGATCACATTACAGATTCTCCGTTGGATTCGGTCGAGAACACCTATGTGGATAGCAGGAGCACCAGACCAGATATGGCAGTAATACTCAATGCACGGGCGGATGGTAGACGTGTATATGTGCAGGATTGTTTGGGACAGGAAAAACTTCCTGGCTCTACACAGAGAACCAACTTTCTGAGCAGTAGATTTAGCTATGGATTCTATATAGTAATTCCAAGAGGTCTGGTGTGAGAGTTAACCCGAGGAGGCGCAGTGTCTCGCTTTCAGGGAGAGAAGCCTGGTCCATGTTAATGGGCGGGAGGAACGATTGTCTGTGGTGGTTATTAGATAGCAGCTTCGTTTTGGAAGCATTAAAATTTACGAGCCATTTCTTACATCAGTCCACCACGGATTGGAGGTTCTTTTCAACTCGGCAGCGAGGTTTGCTTTTTCAGCCTCGGTAGATTTTTGATCGAGACGAGAGTAAACCGTATCGAACGTACAACCTCTAATCTCTGCAGTGAATGTTCTTTGAAAGGGGCCTGGAATTAAAATCTAGCGCCTGCTGTATCTCCACAAGGGCGACATTGGGGCTGGGCTATTTTGACGCTTTGGTCTCATATTAGCGTGAGACACACAATTTAAACCCCGCCTTATACCAAATTCCGCTCGAGCAGTTATACTGATTATCTGAAACCCTTCGGACCAAACTTGCTCTAACACTCAAGTGCCGTACGTGATACACGCTTGGGCGATGATGTTTCGAAAGGGACATGACTGACTGGGCAGTAGATTTTCCTGCAATAGGTTGCCAGTACTTTTTGCAGTAGACTGGTTGCTAACAAAGGCTATAGAACCCAAACTTTCCTGCTATTTAACACAAAGTTGGAGGAAGAAGAGACGGATTAATACCTTTCCTGGGGGTATTTTCGCGTAACTGAATGCAACGAATTCAAATGGAATTCGGACAACTGCTCTACATAGCCATATTATACCTTTTTTAGAATTAGGATGATTTCGATTAGGATGATCTCGATTAGGATTAGGATTAGGATTTTCAATTAGGATTGAAAAACTTTCCTCCAGCTGATTCTTGAAAATTCTACATTAGGATTTATGTCTAGTGAGGCGGGAACAGTTAAAAATTCAATTTTTTAAATAACTGAAAAAATTGGTGATTTTAAAAGATTTTATTTTATATTGAGTATAAAGTAACACAAAAACTTCGTGAATTTAAAACAATGTTTTAAATTCAGTTTAAAATATCTCCAACGCATTGTGAATTGAGAAAATCAATTTCATTTTTTTTTAATGGCAAAAATCAGAGTTAAAGTGAGAGATTTCGTGACTTCAGCTTTTGAAGTTCCGCAGAGTTTGTAATTTGAAGAACTCAATTTTCGGGCTTAAGTAACTCAAACCGGTTATTTGGCCGGAAGTGTATTTATAAAGCGAATTAGAATGAAAGTGATGTTTGAAGTTCATGGATTGAATTGAATAATTTAAAAACTATCATTGCCGTGTTCTAAGCAGGACCAGAGGTCGCTTTAGTTTTGGGCCGCAGGCTTAATTAGCCTTCATCAGTAAGCTTTTAAGCTAGAATATATATATATATATATATATATATATATATATATATATATATAGTCAACAGCAGACAGATCTGTTTTGCTGTATGACAGTTCATCAGTACGGTTAGACATCCGATTGCTTCTAGCCAGGACTGAAACCCAACCGAACTGACATCAGTCGGCGATTCTACCTCTGAGCTATGTAGAGAAAGGCGGCCTTTAGCGTTTATTATACAATGTAAATACACGCCAGTAGCAGAGAGTGTTCAAATTCATTACTGAATGAACGATGCGTAGATGCGTGAGTATTTACTGTTTTTTTAAAGTCTACCATTCCTCCATAGTGCTCAATCGGGTTGTTGAAGCGTAAATAAATTATATATATATATATATATATATATATATATATATATATATATATAGTGTATCGAGGCAGCAGATAATTTTCTAAGCATATATTGTTAGATATAAGAGACAATGAATGTCTATTATGTTTAATAATGAGCCGTTCTAAACATCGTATTTTGGCTTTAATTCCAGTTGAAAATAAAGACAAAAATTCTCCAACATTTGGATAATTGTTTATTAAGTTGGTTCTAAGCTTTCGGCTCACATGAGACATCTTCAGAGAGGTTATAAGAGGTTGTATATATATATATATATATAAATCCAGGTGAAGAGAACCAAGTTTTACAATTCCTGGTTCTCCGGCATTTACCTTTTTTTGCAAATAAATATTGTAGAGCATAATATAATTAAATGTGTTTTTAATTAAAATTACATTGCGACACGGAAATTTCTGTTTCAATTTCTACCTTGTCATCAAGTAATGTTAATTCATTGTTATGAAAATTATTTTTATTTAAATATAAGAAACAATACGTTTGTTATTTATGGATGTGGAAAGACAGAAAAATTTATGTGTGTGTTCAGTTGAACTAATCAAAATGGTGATTCATTTTAAATTTGAAAAATGTTTATCTTTTTGGGGAATACATGATTTCTTCTTTCAATCCTAACGGCAAAAGTATCAGCCTATTTTAAAACTCCTATCTAGACTCTATTTCCGTTGATGTATCCATTATTGTTACAAAATTTTTTCCTTTAGTTTTCTCTATATCTCAAAATTTTTTAAAACAAAAAAGAAAAAAGAAAAGAAAGAAAGAAAACATTTTATATTTTTCATCTAACTTAAAGAGACCTTTGAGTATAATTATACTATTTTATTTCGTTTCAAAATGCATTTTATTCTAATTTTTCAAACTTTTAATTTATAAATAACATTTTTAATATCAATTTATTTATTAAATTTTTCTAAAAAATTAATTTCATTCTTTTTATGAAATCTATTACATTATTATTATATTCTAATACAATTATTAATATCATAATACAATCCTTTAAATATCTATTTAATCATTAAAAATTCAAATATCAATTTAATTATTTTAATGTCTATTTCACTATCATTCCTTATTAGATATATGCAAGTTAATAAAGTTTTATATTTTTTGTTTTTTTTAAAATAATTTTTTTAACCATATTCTAAGGTGAACATTTTGCAATGTTTACATATGACATTTAATTCATTACGTTTATTTAATAGATTTTTATTCTTAAGAAATTTAATAATATATAGCTTTTCATATAGATACAAGGGGCATGCGTCGTTTAAAGACCAAGATATTCTAGCTTTTTAAAAATTTTCCATTTTAATGTGGGTGCCTTATTTGTTTTCTTTGGATTCCAATAATATTTCGTTAGGGGTATGTTCTATTTCTGTACTTATTATTATGAAATTAAAACATGTACCCGGACTCAGTGGGGATGTTACTGGTAAATACCCAGTAGAGAAATTCTATCTGAACTACTGGAATGAAGAGTTATCATTATTTAAATGCTGGCGGTTGTCCTTATTTATTTAGTTATTGTCACCCATTATTTTTTCCAATCCTTGCTTACTAACAATCATTCTCCTTATCAATTTTATTTCCATCTCTGTAACATGATAAAATCTGGAATAATTATAGGATTCTTTTTAAGAGCATTAAGAATTTGCAGCCGCCTATAATTACCCGAAAAAGAAATATGCACAGTAAACATTTTCAAAACCTCCACTGTCCTCAGGATTTAATATATAATGCTACGAGAAACGCATACAGAATATAGAACCACAAAAAAAGATAATGACATTATTAACAACAATAGTAATGACAATAAACTAGATAAAAGAAAGGGATATAATACTACCTAATAACGTCATAATGTCTACTATCCAAAACAATTTATCCAATCTTAAGAATATCAATATAATCACAACCACATCCCAAACTATTATGGATATGATCAGAACCAAACATACTGAAGCAATTATATATGTAATAAACTGTGTTACGCCAGGGGTTTCGTTAAGATTACGGTAATAAGGGCGCAACGAGAAAATAAAAAAAAAAATAAATAAGAGTATCCCAGGGTTAAATGTAAGATTAATGGAAAGAAGGATAGGAGGGGAATTATCCAATTCCGGACGTCTATGAGGGGACAATTAGTTGGTCAAACATATATTAATGCAACGAAATATAGACAAAAGTAGTGACATCAGATTATAAAGCGTATATATATATAAACATATAAAGACTTACAAAGTGTAGGGATAGACGTCGATCGGTTGTTATCAGAAATAAAGTTCGACAGGAAAGATGTCCATTCAATTCTCCGAGCGAAAAAGATTGAGTTGCTGATGTGATATAAGTCTTTGATTAACGCCTTTCAATCCTTGTCGATGGCGAGTATTGTAAGTTTAACCGGGTAAAAAAATTATTTCACAAGCTGCAAGTTAAAAGAAATAAAGAGACAACTATTGTTCTCATATCTCGTCGCAAATATGAAAGGTATTAAACATATACTTGTAAAATCTATGGTGGGGGTACAATTAATGGTCTAACGTAACACCTTCTCACCAAAAAAATTAAAAAGGATCGCTTGCGATTCTTTTTCAACACAATCGGGAATGGGATTTACTTTAAGAATAAGACATTTACTCTTCTTTATTCTTTTTTTTTTACTAAGAGTATCTTATTTATTACGATAGCAACCCGACAAAGCGTCCGCACATACGTTGTCAGTGCTTTGAATATGTCCAATATCTAGACTATATTATTGAAAAATTAGACTCCAATTTAGTAGTCTTCTATTCTTACTTTTCATATGATGCAGGAATATGATAGGGTTGTGGTCAGTGTTGAATGGCGGGACGAAGACACATCGAAATGATACAGGCTCAAGACAAGGGCTAAAGTTTCTTTCTCTACGGTCGAATAATTTCGCTGGCATAAATTAAACTTCCGCGAGAAATAACTAAAAGGGGTGTTCAACGTTATTACTATCGACTTGAAGTAGAACGGAATCCATCTCAATATCACTAGCATCGACCGCCAGGCTAAAAGGTTGAGAAAAATCTGGGGCATTCAGAATAGCGTCAGAACATAGCAAAGACTTAATCGTTTCGAACGATCTCAGACAGCTGGATAACAGCTGGTTGAGCGGTGACGCTACATCAGAAAAGTTTCTTCAGGATTTCCGATAGTAACCGGTCATTCCAAGGAACCGTCTTAGGCTGCTGAGGTTCTGTGGGGTTGAGACGTTCAAGATGTCTTGATCCTTTAGCGTCAATGGAAGAGATTTTGCCATATGTCACTTCGGCTTTTCTGAACTCGCTCTTTCATAGGTGAACGGCAAGATTAGCCTGTTGGAGCCTATCGAAAACGTTCTGTAATGTTGTCATGTGGTCTCCTCAGTTCGTGTTGTAGACTACTATGGCATCGATATACGTCGCAACATTAGGTCGGTCTCGCATACAGTGATGTTGGAACGTGGCCTGAGAATTTTTCGTGCCGAAAGGCATGACGCGATATTGGTATAGACCATCAAGCGTCACGAAAGCTGATATTTCTTTGGCGCGCTCAGTAAAAGGCACGCACCAATAGCCTTCAATAGATCCAACTTGGTGATATACGTCGCTTTACCGATTTGGTCTCTACAGTTATCCATTCGATGGATGGGATGGGAATTGGTGCAGGTAAGGGTATTCACTTTACGGTAGTCTGTGCAAAACCGTATCGAGCCATTAGGCTTCTTGACCAGTACACATGGCGATGACCAGCTACTCTGGCTGGGTTCTATTATCCCATGGTAAAGCATATACTCTATCTCTTGCCGTATTATTTCCGCCTTCTGCGGATTGACACGGTATGAATGTTGCTTAACGGGTTTGGCATTTCCGACATCTACGTCGTGGTGAGCAATGTCAGTCCGTTTAGGTAAGTTTGGGCATAAGTCGTGGAAGTTTCGAATAAGATGGGTTACTTCTTTTTTGTCGTGGGTTAAGTGATTTAAACTTAGACGCGAGATCTGATAGTACCTCTGAATTCTGTAACCCCACGGGAGGATCCGTTTTCTTTAGGACTTCTGGATCTACGTCTACAGGCATGGAGGGGTCAATCTACGGCTAGGATGAGGCTTGGTTTTCATCTCTCGTAATATGGTTTGCGTATATTAATGTGGCACATTCATTTCTTTCCTTCGATCCGGAGTGTTCACGATGTAGTTGAAGTCGCTAACCCTCCGAGAAATTTCGTAAGAAGCGTGAAAGCGAGCCTTCAGGGGGTGAGCAGACAAGGGTAACAGCACCAGTACTTTGTCTCCGACATCGAAACTCTTTCGAATAGTGTTTCGATCGTACTGTCTCTTCATCTTGTTCTGGACTGTTTTAAGTTTCTCTCGTGCCAATTCACAAGTCTTGTGCAATCGTATTCGAAAACGGGATACATACTCTAATATCGATTCGTTCGTGGGTGTTTCTTGTAGCCATCTCTCTTTTAATATAAATAAAGGTCCGCGCACTGTGTGTCCGAATACTAATTCGAACGGACTGAATCTCAGCAATTCTTTCGGCGCATCTCTCGCAGCAAATATCAAGAATGGGATACCTTCCTCCCAATCTTTCTGATGATCCAAGCAGTATGACCGGATGATCGTTTTTATAGTAGAATGAAATCGTTCTAGGACTCCTTGGGATTGAGGATGATATTCACTCGACGTAACTGTCTTTATGCCTGGAGAGTTCATAACCTTCAGGACGTGAAGTTCGAAACTTGGTCATATTGTACTATCTTAGGCAATCCGACCATAGAAAAGAAATTAGTGAGTGACTAAATAATCTTCCATGCGGAAATGCTCCTCAGAGGGATTGTTTCAGGAAACCGGGTTGAGGCACACATGATAGTTAATAAGTATTGGTTTCCGTGCTTGGTTTTGGGGAGGGGACCAACACAATCGACGAGAACTCGGCAGAAGGGTTCCTCAAATGCGGGAATCGGGTGTTAAAGGGGCAGCAGGGATTTGCTGATTTGGTTTGCCTATCATCTGGTAGGTCTGGCAGGTCTGGCAATATTTTGATACATCTCCACGGATTCTGGGCCAGTAGACGCTTCTACCGATTCGCTCGCGTGTCTTACGGATGCCTAAGTGACCTCCCATTGATGTTTCGTTGGCTGTCCAAAGCACTTCCTTTTGGTATCTCCTTGGCAATACCAACTGTCGTTCACTCGACTAATCTTCCTACGTGGGTGTGTGTGTGAGTCTCCACTTCCACATTAAGATGTTATTCTTGATGTAGTATCCCGAAGATACCATGCTCAATTCTTCCTCAGGTAACGCTTCTTCGAACAGGGGGGTGATTTGGCTATCCTCTCTTTGTTCGACTGCCATAGACCTTCCTGTGATGGGCATGACGTCCGTTGTTTCCTTCCGCGGGCTAGGGCTTGATGTTGGGTTCTGTCGAGCACAGGGTTCGATTCTATCTCGTGGCCCAAACAAGTTTGGGAGAGGTCAACTACCTCGTTCTTTTCGTCCTCGCATTCCATCCTGGCACTCGTCTCCTCAGCTCTCTTCTCGCATTCGCCCTGGTCACCACACATAATGAGAATATTCCAGGATGCGTTTCCTCTATCTTCTCAGTCTTCTCGGAAACGCTCGGTTTTTCGACCACTCTTAGATGGGGCACAACTCTTTCTCCAGCCAAGTCATTTCCAAGTATCATCGATATGCCTTTCATAGGCAGACTATCAACTACTCCGATGACTATTGTTCCGCATACTATATTAGAGTCAAGGGAGATCCTGTGAAGCGGGACACTAATAAAATAGCTTCATACTCCTTGTATAACTACTCGTTTGCCCGTGGCTGTCTCTAATCCGCGTAGCATGTCTTCAACTATCAGAGACTGGGTCGCTCCCGTGTCTCTTAGGATTTTGAGCTTGACCCTCTTCGTAGGGTCATCCACCGAACATACGGAGCCGTTCAACACAAATGGTTTGTATTCCTCTCTGATTCGACCTTTGATCTTCTTGCTGAGATCCTTATGCGACGATATAAACCCTTGTGGTTTATTCGAGACTGCGTTTCTGTGTTCGGCACCTTTCTTCGCGAAACAATTCGCAGCCATGTGTCCTACCTTCCCACAGTAATAACACGTTATGCATTTCCCTCTTTCCGTCCGTCGGCGGGGTTGGGGGAGAAAGAAAATCAAACCGTTTACTTTTCGGGCTGTTCGGTCGGTGTGGGTTGTTTGTCACACCAGATCTTGTCCTTGGACCAGCACTAGCCATTACTCGAGGCTACATGCTTCTCCCATATTCAGATGGGTCTTCTGATTTATTCCTACTTCGCTTATGCGTTAGTGTATATTTGTCCGCGAGGGTAGCCATTTCATAGGCTGTGTCAACCTGTCTTTCGTTAAGGAACGTCTTGAGGTTATCGTTTACGCACCATTTGAATTCTTCTATTAGGATAAACTGTGTTAGCTTATCGTAATCCGCTCCTATTTCTTTCGCTGGAATCCATCGGTCGAAATACGTTTCTTTCTGCCTGAAAGACTTGACATATGTTTGCTTGTCGTTCATTCTGTGATCTCTAAATCTCTGTCTATACGCTTCTGGTACCATTTCGTAGTTTCTCAGGATCGATGTTTTTATGATGTTGTAGTCGGCGCTGTCCGCAATTAAAAGGGAAGCATACGTTTTTTTGTGCTTTACCTTTCAGAGCCGTCTGTAATAATGTCGGTCTGGCTACAATGGGCCATTCCAGCTTTGATGCAATTTTCTCGAAGAGCTGGAAATACTTGTCCACGTCTTCTTTGTTAAATGTAGGTACAAGTCGAATTTGCTTGTCGAGGTCAAAGTTGTTCCGTTCATTCTCGTGTCGTATTCGTTTTTCTTCTATTTCCCTGTTACGGGTTTCCTGACTAATTCTCAATAGCTTAATCTGGGTTTCGGCTTTGATCTTAAATTTCTCCAGTTCGGTCTGGGCTTCTGAGAGTTCGGGCGCTTCTGACAAAAGGTTGTCAAGAATACTCCTGTTGGAAACTTCGTTATCGACCGTATCTTCTGAGACCACTCTCATCAAATGCGCCTTTCGCATAGACCGTCTTACATCTCCAGCTTCAACCCTATCTCTAAAATATGGCCCCTTTTCAGCCACAACAGACCATCGAATGTAGGAAGTTTATAAAAGTATCCATCACAAACATCTGGGTTCATGTGTTTTATGCAATTCTATGATTGCACTTTTCCTCACTGCGAAGTCTTGTGGAAAAGAAGAAATGTAAAATAAAAACCTGGACGAGCTCCCAATTCTGTTAGGCCCGTTTTTTTTTTTTTGGACTACGATATCCGGGGTGCAACGAGAAAATAAAAAAAATAAACAAGAGTATACCAGGGTTCAATGTAAGATTGATGGAAAGAACAATGGGAGGGGAATTATCCAATTCCGGACGTCGATGAAGGTACAATTAGTTAGTCAAACATATATCAATGCAACGAAATACAGACAAAAACAGTGACATCATTTTAGAGCGTATAAATCGGTTGTTATCTGAAATAAATTTCGACAGGAAAGATGTCCATTCAATTCTCCGAGCGAAAAAGATTGAGTTGCTAATGTCGTGATATAAGCCTTTGAATAACACCGTTCAATTCTTGCCGATTTGAGAGTATTGTACACAGATAAACCACAGGAGTATAGACGAATTGTCGGTCATTCGATTCTCGGCGACATCCGATTCCTCTGAAAGCAAACAGCTAAGTCCAGTTTTGGTGACGTCCGATTCCTTTGAAAGCAAACAGCCAAATCCAGTTTTGGTGACGTTCGATTCCTCTGAAAGCAAACAGCCAAGTGAAGTTGTTATATTCCAATATGTGCGAAAAAAATCGTTAGAGGTTAAGTCACGTGTTGGCATTTTAAAGTGAGTACTTGTTATTTATTGAACACTAATAGGATCACTTGTACTTATCAGACAAACAGCGTTCGTCTGGCCTACGATCAGAGACCAAACAGGAGGTGGGGGAAAAAAGAAGGTGCTTTTCTAAGAACTGGCTTGAAGTTTAACCGGGTAAAAATAATTATTCCATAATCAACATATTCAAAGAAATAAAGAGACAACTATTGTTCTCATATCTTGTCGCAAATATGTAATGTATTAAAAATATACTTGTAAAATCTAAGGTGAGGGTACAATTATTGGTCTAACGCAACAAATGTTACAAGTGCTCCTTATAATACACTGGGCAAATTTGCAGAAATTTAAAATACGTATCTATGGATGGCAGAGCGGGGTTTGAGTGGGATAACAGGAGGATGGTTACAAGGAATAGGGATATGTGAAAGTCCATGATATCCTACATCCTGAAGGGACACGACCAATAGAAGAAGAAGAAGAAAATCTATTGTACTCCTGGGTTACCTCCTCGCCAATTTTATTAAACGTAAAAATACAACACGTAACAAGTGTCCATTTAGAGAAAACAGTCAGTTGGGAGGCCAAAACTGAGCGATGTCGGGAAGAATTCGAAGAAAGGGATAAGCACCTTGCAGCCTCTGCCGCCACATAAACTCACAGAGATAGGAATCCAGCATTGTTCGGCGAGTGCCGTTCTGTCTCTTATTGCTGAACTTGGCGGCCCGCCACATTCGTCCGATGTGTTGCGTGTGGACGCCAGTTTGTGGATCAATAAAATTCAATATGTGATTCACTGTGAGATGGGCGAAATAATTTCTCACGTGATTGTATCCCCTCCACTCGTCTGTGATTATTGTGGAGCCAGGCCGAACCGACTGCTTGATTATAGGCGTCAGTGTTGCTGCACTCCGGTCTGGTATTGCATTCAAGAAACATTCTTTCGTCACTGAAAAAATTACTCCTTTCTCAAACCAACATATATGACGATAAAATGTTAAAAAATGAAAAGAAAACGGTTAAATTAATAATCTCCTTTTATTTAAAATATATAATGCACAAATTAAACCCAAACTAAAGTAATATAAATATTAATGACATTATAAAAACAAAATCAAGTTCATTTGTTTACTTTTGTTTATTAAATATTAAATCCCGTTTCTCCATAATTTACCTAGTCTTCTCAGTTATCCTGATAAATAATTATGAGCGTTTTTAAATTTAAACATTTTGAAAATTAACAAAGTTTTACTTTTGTTTATGAATACTTTCTGCAAAATAAAATCTTTACGTTTGCTTGGATAAAGTCCATCAGAGGATGAATCGCGTCGGTTGTTTTTCTTTTTGTCTTTATTTATATTGTCCTTTTACAGATATATTTTTAGTTATATCAGAAATTTAACACACACACACACACACACACACACACACACACACACACACACACACACACACACACATATATATATATATATATATAGGCTGTCCCAAAAAAATTTACGCTATTTTATAATCTAACATAGCCAATTCTCGCTCAAACGATCACTATGCAGAGTTATTTCAGTTAGAATCTATCAGGAACATGGATCAGGTATACCAGTAATATTGAAAATATGCTATTGAAATGGCTACCATCTGATTTTTTCTATGGAGCTGTGTGAAAGGACAGTCGCCCTAGTCCTATAAGTCGAGAGGAACTTCAACAGAGTATCACTGAAGCGCTGTAGAATATTATGCATGACATACTACAGCGTGTTTAGCAGAAGCTGGACTACCGGCTTGAATTGTGTCTTGTCCCAGGTGGTGAGCATATTGAATATTTGTGAAGCTTTGTGAAATAGATTATTAAATCTACATCCCTTTGAATATCTTGTTCGAATTTTGATTAATAATTTTTTTAATGTTCAACATTAAGCCAAATGTTATATAATTATTCTTATAACTTTATCAAAATAAGTTTATTGAGATTTATATTTTGGAATTATATAATTTACCTTTATTTCCTTATTTTTCCTTGATAAAATGTTGTATGAAGCTTTGAAATAAAAAGTTATTTTACATATAAAATTTTTCTTAACATCGTTCTCATCTTTGTGCTCGCTACTCTATATATTGATAAGGAGGTCTAAATTAACAAAATTTTACAACACCTACAGTAAAATGAATGATATTAACAAAAGCTAGGACATGTAAATCGTTATGTGAAATATGCTTTAATATGTTATTCTTTGCTTAAAAGAAAAAAATATTAAAATTATTATAATTAAATTCCCAAGAACTAACTTATTAAACCAACGTAATGAAATTACTACTTATTGGCATCATAAAATTATTCACACTCTTAAATATATCTAAAATTATCTCAATATTTTTACTATTTGAACTATAAAACTATCCCTTTTAATTATATATATATATATATATATCTAGAGTGAGCCAAAACCTACCGCGGTTTCACACTACGGATCGTCAGGGCAAAGGTTTTGGCTCACTCTAGATTTTTGTGTGTTTTTGCTCTACTATTGTATCTTTTCTTTCGTACTTTGTATTGAGCACTTTTTCTTGTGTTTGGTTCCGTTTTGGGGGTTTTTCTTTACTGCGGAGTATTGAATGTTTTGTTCTTGTTCCGCGGGGGGGTTTTTTTTCTCCCCATTTATCCGACGTCTTAGTACACTGGATTGTAACGGATTTAGGTTCTGTTTGTTAATGTTTTTTTCGAAGGTTTATTTTAGTATAAATTTACGACCGACATACTTACAGAGTCTATGTAGTTATTATATATATATATATATATATATATATATATATATATATATATACCTTAAAACTAAACTTTATTACTATTACATTGTTGTGTATATTTACTTTTACTACTAGTCATCTGTTATCTCGTACTTCTGTTTTTAAACTCTAACTTCAGTTTATCACATCTATTTTCTTTAATAGTTTTTTTATATTAAGAAATCCCTTTGAAACGAATATTTGCATTTTTTATTGTTCTTATTTTTTGTTTTTCAACTCTTCGCTTCTAAAAATAATACATTTTCTACTGACTTATTCCATTCCTTTTGAAATTTTTGACTCGTCATGTCTGGTTTATATTGCTACATTTTGCCCCAATTTTCATGTGTCTTCACAGACAATTCTTTTAAAATATCCTTATTTATATATATATATATATACGAGTGTCATTCAATAAATAAGGTGAATTTTTCGATATAAGGATTCCCAGTACAGATAGGAACTTACTTTTTTTAAAATTCTTTTCCTTTACTTTGTGGTGATACCGACCGAGCAAAAGCGAGAGACCGAATGTTTGTACTCTCACGACCAAAAAGCAAATGACCAAAACTCGTCGGTGCGCATTCGTCTTCGCGCAGATGTTCTGGTTGAAAACTAAAAATTAATTAAATATTAAATTCCAGTTCGCGAGCCTACGTGAATTTTATTTATCGGCCAATGGGAAGCCCAGAATCAAATACAAGTGTGAATTCCCAAATGATCTGTTGCGATCTAAAAAGTCTAAACAAAAAGCCAATACAGAAAGCATCGCCAGACAGAAAGACAGACCGACCCACACAGACAGACTCGAGAGAGACGAGAGTAATTAGTAGCTCCCTTGACCAAGTCAAGTGGCTTACTATGCTCGCCTCCCTTCCCTATCTTTTCCTTTTTCGCTGTCTTAAAACTACTTACTGACCAAAGGAGCGGATACATCAAAGACATTCCCACATTCTTAAGCATTAATTCTCTTTTCAGCATTTTATTGCCATGAACATTTTAACGTCCGTTGGACCCATATTTAAAGGATTACTTTCATTGGAAAAACCTTAATTGATATGTGTATATATAAAATGTTATTTCTCAACTCAATTTGCTTTTCTTTTACGACCTATAGTGGGCTATCTACAACGAGGCCAAATTCCGTTAATCTTCAACAATATGCAACTACCCTTCAAAAGAACGCGTCCCCATTATAATTTCTTTTTCAAAGGGGTTTAAGTTATTTTGCAGATTGAAAAAGAACTTCGAGAGTTTTGTAGATTAAAAAAGACGGCTCACCAAGAAGCATGCTTCAGGATTGAACAGAGGTCAGTTATCAAGTTTTTGGTTGCTGAAGGGTGCAAACCAGTTGAAATTCATAGAAGAATGTCAACTGTGTATGATGCTACATGTTTCAGCCAAAAATGTCTACAAGTGGGCTAAATTGTTTAAAGAAGGACGGAGCAGTGTTGAGAATGAAGACTGGCCTGGGAGGCCTACAGAAGTGAGGTCTCCTGAGGTGATCGAATCAGTTAATGACCTCATTCAGTCTGACAGAAGGGTGACAGTGGATGACATTGCAAGGACTTTGAGTCTATCTGATGGGACAGCACACAAAATTTTCCATGATGACGTTGCATACTCGAAGGTCAGCTGCCGGTTATCTCTCTTACAACCCAGACCTTGCCTCTTCAGACTTTCACCAGTTCGGTCCTTTGAAAGCGTTCACGAGAGGCACGAAGTTTGAAAGTGACTATGAAGTCAAAAGTGCTGTGAGTGATTGACTGAGACATCAGTCCAAAGATATATATATATATATATATATATATATATATATATATATATATATATATATATATATCCGAGTGAATATAGAATGAGGAGAGAAAAAAGAAAAATTGTTTTCCTTCCAAAACATTAATTTAAAACAGTGCTCGATATATGATGTATAGAGCTGTGAATATTTTATAAATTATGCTTTAGAACATGTACATAATTTCTTCTTTATATGTCCTCTTCTCTACAATCATATGGCTGTTTCAGTGTTTGGACTTCAAACACATCATCGGGAGAAGTAAAGGTTTGGAACCATTCTCTTTTTATATTTGGTTCGTTGTTGTTGTGGGGGCTGGTTGGGGTTATTGGTAATTAAGTGAATGTATTTCTCGTTTTGACCGTTATAGCCTTTTAAAGAATCTGGTGCGTAAGTGTGAAATTGTTGATTAATTGTATTATCTGTTGGAATGTACGTTTTGTCGGTCGGGTATATCTTTTGGTTAGAGTTTTTAAGAGGGCAGCCGTGTTGAGTTGTCATTTTTATGGTTGGCTATCGTCTAATTGATTGATGTCTGCTGTTAGTGGACTTAATTCATGTATTCACTTTGATCCTGTGTCTAAGTTTTCACTTTGGGGTTTCTTAGATAGATGTGATAGAATTTTTTCTTTCCAATTTTGATTTTTTCGGTAAGGAATATGTTTTTATTTTATAGGTTTTTTTTTTAAATATATTTTTTTAAATATTTTATACTCAAGTTTGGAGTATTTTTGTATTTAGGCGAAGTTATTTCAAGAAATCTAAATTTGTATTTTTTAGGGAGTAAATGCAAATTGGCGTTTTTTCAGCTTTTTTTTGTATAAAGTTGTATGTTTAATCTTAATTTTAAGTTTAAAGGGTCGTTTTTTTCTTTTAATTTTTTTTATATTATTTTTTCTATAAATTATCGTTTGGAATCCTATTTATTTCTTTTGATTTTTTATATATTTTATTTATTTAAATATTTTTGCGGGCATTAGATCTTACTTTAAGTATTTATTACATCGATTGTTTTCTATAGCATTTTTTATCTTTTATAATAATGAAAAATCTCTATTCAAATTTACAGTACTTTTTAGTGTGATTGTAGGGTTAGATCTTACGTGTACTTACAGTTTATTTTTGTGTATGATATAATTATTCTGAAGTAGTATATTTTTCATCTTGATTTTGAATATATGAATTTTGATTCTTTTTCAATTTTGGGAGCCATTTGTTTAGTTTTTGATTTTTTTAGTACGGAATATTTTTGTATTTAAGTAAGGCTATTGTGTTAAGTAAGGATATTGGTGTAAGCTTTACTGATAGACTTTCCTTTGAGGATTTATTGGATCGATTTTTTCTATAGCATTTTTTATCTTTTATAATGAGAATATCTAATCAAACTCTTAGTATTTCTTAGCATGATTGTTAGGTCCCTAATGTGCTTGCAGTTTACTGTGGTTTCGTGTCTCTGATTTAAGAGCTTGTTACTATTTATATATTTAAGGATCTCTATTTTTTCTTGAAGGCAAAGAAAGCATGGTTCATGGATTTTGCTGTTCTTGCTTTTTTGAGAATTTTCCATTTGACCTTAGGTGTTTTACTTTCGTTTTTTAATTTCCAAAAGTGTTTGGAGAGAGATGTCATGTTTTGTTTTTCTTTGTTATTGAAGGATGAGAGGTGATTGTAAAAGCGCTTTTTAAATACGTTCATGATATTCCCAATATATATTTTTTCATCTTTAAGATTTTCTAAGGATGAGATCGAACACATATATATCAGAGATTTCGTCAGACATTTATTGGCCATGGGGCATTGGTTGGGGTTTCTACAGTTACAGAGGTTGTTATCATGGGACGGACTTGTATTAGTGTTGGATTTATTTTTGCTGTGTATTTTTAATATTTTAGTGTTATGCATTTTAATTATTTTTTCTAGATTATTGGAACAGCTATAGCTTAATTTTATGGTATTTTTATTAAAGATTTTGCTCAGAGGGTTATTTTTGGGAAAGTGCTTCTCTACTAATTTAAGAAATTTATGTCACAGCTTGAAATTAGCTGATTGGTTGAATGGAGGGTTATACCATATTATTTTCCTGCTTCTATTTCTGCTTTTAGGACTTTTGAGTTTCTCCACAAAACTGATTTTTGATGATTTATACCCGCTTTCATTGAGGATTCTATTATAAATTACCTTGTGCTTATCAAATATCTCTTTGTTGGACGAGTGTGTGTTAATGCGACGTTCAACTGATAATGGGATGTGCTTAATAACGGATGGTGGGTGATTAGAGTTGGAGGTTATATATATTGGGTTAGCGTTGTCTTTCATGTAAGGTTGGAAAGTGTTCGATACTAGGTCTAATGTTATGTCTAGGAAGTCTACTTGCTTGATATTGTGGTTAATTATTACGTTAAGGCCAAAGGATTTAAAAACTCTATGTATTAATTTTCTGGTTTTATCAACCTTACCTCCAGTAGATTTATCAATTATCATCAGTCCGTCGTCCCTATACAGTCCTATCCTGCTTGTTTCTATTTCCTTATGTGCAGTTAAGTTGTACAGTAAGAATAATCCGGTTAAATCCGAAGCTTATATATATATATATATATATATATATACAATCCGGTTAAATCCGAAGCTTCAATATATATATATATATATATATATATATATATATATGTATATATATATTTGTTGACCTTTTAATGGGCATTTTGTAAAGTTGGCAAGACTTCATTATCGATTTTGTTAAAACATTATTCCTTACAGACATTGATAGACTTTTATTTTTTAAATTTATTTCTTAGAGTTTCAAATATAAGTCTATTTTTAGCATTTCCCAAAATATCCATTTATTGAAAACTCCTGTTTGTTCCATTCTCCATATTTAAAAAAAAATAATTTTGCAAATTTTGTTAGAATTTTTGTCAATCCAGTACGCGTTTGGACACACGTCCGGGCCTTATGTTAAATCATTTTCCATATATTTAAACTTCTTTAGTTTTGATATTTCTAATTCATAGTTTGGCCTTTTCTTTTGCTGTTGATAGTTAATTGAATTATTTTTTCTTGCTTTCCTTTACTAATGTGAAATATATAATAAATCAAGGCAATAGCAGGCAGGCAATAAAAAAGTTATGATTAAGGCTTCAAGTTCTTGGTTCATAATTGACAATTCATTTTGGAAAGCATTTTATACTATTTCAATGTATGTTTGGATTTCAGTGTCACATTGTTCATCCCTTGTTAAATCACTCCCCGCCATAGAAACTTTTGTACTTGTTTGATTTTGACATTTCCAATTCATGTTTTTCATTTGGCCTTTTTCTCTTGCTGACAAACATGCATTTTGTCTTTTTAAAATTGATGTATATTGATCGTTTTCCTTCATTACTTTGTCTAGGAGGTCCTGTAGTCCTCCTTATGTGTCTGACATCAACAGAGTGTCATATTTCCTTGTCAATGCACTTAATTCAATGAAGACTATGTAGGTTAGTTAGTTAAGTAATATACGCGATACACGCTTTGGGCGATCATGTTTCGAAAGAGACATGACTGACTGGGCAGAAGATTATCCCGCAGTAGGTTGCCATTGCTTTTTACGGTAGACTGGTTGCCAGCCAAGGCTATAGAACTCAGTCTGTCCTATTATTTAGCCCATAACTGTAGGGAAGAGATGGATTAATACCTTTCCGAAGGGTATTTGTACGTACGTGAATGCAAGGAATTCAACTGGAATTCGAAATCGGCACCGCGATTTGTGGTTCCGAGTCGATATCCACTGCACCACAATGCACATTCGCTTCAACAAGACCGTTGCTTAATGAATAACAAAAAAAAAAACATTTATTTTGCGCAATAAATATTTTTCTTTCACTGTTATTTTCTCCTTTGTTAATGCACTTAATTCAATACTGGATATATCGACACATAAACATTTCCGTCCCCTAATCATAAAAACATAATTTTGAGCAATATTCATCTATTCTTCAACGCAATCTGCTTCTTTGTCAATGCACTTAATATTGATGCATTATTAAGTTCGAAGTTTAATAATGAAAAAAGCATTTATTTTGACAACAATTTTTCTTTCAACGTAATCTCCTTCTTTGACTCTGCATTTAATTCAGTGGTGAATATTAATCACACAGATCAAGTATTTTACCGTATAAAATCCAGATCGCAATAAAAACAGTACATAACTACATGTCATGCTACAAACTTACTGACATAATCTTTGCAACTTGGGCGCTTCATTTTGTCACACCTTTATACAAACTGTTTGGACAAAAGTTCATTATAATCTCAACTTCTTTTGGGCCGACTTAGAAATCTTAGACGAGTCCAACTGATTAGCATTAAACGATAAACGGGAAGGCACTATCGTAAATTTTATTTTGCTTAAACATCAGACGTAGCACAACACAGTCCTTTAATAAATGTGTGACCAAGATTTTTCCTTTGATTGTCAAATGCGTTTCAAAGTCAGTATCACTCTTTACGTTTTCTTGGACTCACGTTTTTCACCGAAATGAATTAAAGTTATTATATTGAATTAATTGCTAGGTCTACCGCTTGGAAAGTTGGTTCACTATGTAGTAGCAGACATTTCTTTTCGTCAGAATCCATCTCACATATTCCTAAATTTATCTTTCGTCCATGCTTTGAATATTACTGTCATATTTGGTCTGGCGTTCCGAGTGTATATCTTGAGATTCTTGACAAAATTCAAAGAACGGTCCGCAATATAATCGGTCCTGACTTGGCATATCGATTTCATCCACTTTCTTGTCAACGTGACGTGGTTTCACTCTCTCTTTTTTTTTTTTTTTTAAATATTTTCATGGCAATTGCTTTGGTAAGCTTTCCTCCCTGTACTTTGACTGCATGAATTTAAGCCTGTTATTAGATTGGTGACTAGGTTTACCGCTGAATTAGCTAGATGGAACCATAAGTTCTGTTCTAATAGTTTCTTTCTCTGTACTTTTAACCTGTGGAACTCTCTTTTCATTTCTTACTTGTTTGCTGCTTACAAACTTTAAAGTTTTAAAAGTAACGCCAGCCGACATCTCTCTTCTTGAATTCTGTTCTTTTGTCTTTTTCTTTAGTAAAATCTTCTCATTCTCTTTCACTCTCAATAACCCGTTGCGTCTCAGTGGGATTACCGCATTTCTTATGGTGAAATGTATCACAAATGACAACTATTAAATGGATTTCGGTATTTAAAATTTGATGAAAACGATGTGTCTATAAAGAAGGAGGAAGTTGCTGAAAAAAATCATCGTTGTTGCAGATTTCGATAAATCTTTGGAAATTTACATTCTAATTGATGACAATATATACAAAGCTGCCAAAACAAGTTTATATTGAAAATAGGTGCTATAAAATGGCGACACGTTAATAAAGTTATGTTAGGATTGTTTTATGGATCGGTCGATATTAATGTGGCTTAACTTTGTAAATTAACGAAATTCTTGAATGCCCCTATATATATATATATATATATATATATATATATATATATATATTATTGTAATGGTTTTCGCTCGTAATTTTTGATGTTAATGGTTTTCTCTAGTATTTTTTACCAGAGCTCATATTGCAATTTTCACACTCATGATTTTCTCTGGCAGTCCGTATTACTGAATCCATATTGTGTTCATCTCTAGGCTTGGTCGACTTAGGAGATTTTTGTAGGCTAGCATATGTGCTGATTCCTTAAGTTTATGTAGTTTTCAGTGGCGTTCTCTATCTATTATTTTAACTTCATCTCATTGGGGGCATTGATTTACTTTCTCCCGCCATATGTGGTCAACTACGCCTGATTTTTCTATCTCCCCTCGTATTACTTGCAATGTTCTTGTAGCTGTTGGATATTCGTTAATAGCAAGTGACTTGACACACAAATAGATTGGTGTAGTCACTCCAAATTAAAGGAAAACCTATTGGGTGATTAATGGAGATATATAAATATAAGTGAATAGAATTCACCTATTCAAATGTGTTGGGCAGGTCCATTATAGTATAATGGACTAACCCACCTGCTGAATTAGATACTCTCCTATGAATGAAGTAGATTACTTCAAGGGGACAAAAAGAAGACAGCCATGTTAGAAGGCAAGTTATCTACAGTAGCCTTATCTTAATGTGGCGGCCTGTTTCTCCTTTATATTTCTTTCCAATGCTACATGGAATGGCGTGCACACAGTCCTTAGTCATGTCCTCCTCTATTGAGGGTCTTACTCGGGAGAGGTACCTGCGAATTGTAAAACCACTTCTGAAGATCATCTTGATGTTATATGGACCACATTTCCTATTATTAAACCTCTGTTCTGAGGGAGATTTTCTTTATTAAACATTTGACCCCTTAGCCGGATGACATTAGCTTTATGGTTAAAAAAAAAACTGTGTTTACTAAAAACACATGTAGTCACTAAATATAAGGTTTATAAGAGGGATATATAATAAAAGAGAGAGAGAGAGAGAGAGTGAGAGAGAGACAGAATAAGAAAGAAAGAGTGAAAAAGTAATGAAGGAAAGGTCTACTCAAGGGTAATTTGGTCAAATCGTGTGTGTGTGTGTGTGTGTGTGTGTGTGTGTGTGTGTGTGTGAGAGAGAGAGAGAGAGAGAGATGGTGGGAGAGAATCGTAATTCATGGCTTTGGTAAATTTTATGATTATAATAATATACTGGCATGAAATAAGATTGTTTTGCAACTATCTTCTAAACGTGGAGGGGGTTTAATAAAACTTGAAAATCAGTATTTGAACACGAAACATTTACCTGGACCCAAGCAACACCCAAGTGACATTTTCATTTAAAGCACATTCACTCGTAAACAAAGCATTTTCTAAAGAATTAATGGATTTTATTTTTTAATCAGGTATATGTTTATTATTTTAAACTTCATTTTTCGTGAATACCCGTATTTGTGTATAAGCTTCATTTATTTTAAACAGTGTTTATTTCATATACCCACCTGCATAATTGATAAAAATTATTAAAAAAAATGTGCACTACGACAGGATTCGTACCTCCGTTGAAGCAGAAACCACCATCTAATCCGGCGTATTTTGAACGCTCGGTTACGAAGACCGTCACAATCAAGTAAGATTCTATTTGCCTTCAAAGCCTATTTAATACTGTTTAAAATAAACGCAGCTTCTACACAAATACGGGTATCCAATAAAATAACGTTTTAAATAATAAAAATATGTCGTATTAAAAAAATAAATTCCATTAATTCTTTAGAAATTGCTTTGATAACGTTTCGGATACGAATCTCAGCAGATGTGGACTTTCTAGAAAATTTGAACGAATGAATGTGTTTTAATCCATGACTGACTGTGTAGAAGATTTCCCCGCCGTAGTTTTCCATTACTTTTTGCGGTAGACTGGTTGCCAACAAATGTTATAGAATCTAATCTATCTTGCTATTTACCCATGGCTGGAAGGAGAAGCGACCGATTAATACTTTCCCCAAGGGTATTTGCGCGTAAGTGAATGTAACGAATTCAACTGGTATTCGAACTCAGCTTTCCGATTTCTCGTTCCGAGCCGATATCCACTGCACCACAACGCATATCATCACAGCGTACATCAATGGTGTAGGGTTACATCAAAAGTGACGGTAGTAGAAGATTGGTAAAAGTTGTTTCAGACTAGAAAAGATGGAGAAATTTTCCAGCATGTCAGTGTTCCTTGCCACCAATGACGTGCAAAAGAATTGTATACTGTTTGATGATGGTTTTCAACTATCGGACTTCTGGCCAAGATAAAGTATTGATCTCAATATAACTGAACCATTGTAGTGGTAATTAAAGATAAAGTATTGATATCAATATAACTGAACCATTGTAGTGGCAATTAAAAAAAAACTACAAAAAAACGAAACAAAACAAAAAAACAAAAACAAAAAAAACAAAAACAAAAAAAAAACAAAAACAAATGTTCCAGTGAAAACCATGTAATCTCTAAGAGTATTGTTCCATTTAATGCCACATTCGGGCCTTTTTCCATTTAATGCCACATTGAATTGAGGCAATTATTTAAGCCAAAGGCAGCAACAATAATTAATATCTTCCTACGTTGATGTTTTGTACTTTCTGTAATAATAAAGATCATTTTAAGCAAACAAAAAAAAGAACTTTAAGAAAAAAGCTGAAAGCTGAAATTTTCGTTGGTGGCTCGGTAAAATTTGTTGATTAAAACGTAATGGTGTTGGACTGCATCAAAATTGATAAAAGCTGAGGGAAGCCTAAACCGCTAATACTATTATTTTAGTTTATTACGGTTTAAACTTTTGTCAGACTACAAAGAAGGTGAAATCTTTCAGCATGACGTGCAACAAAAGGGTTTCTTGTGGATTAGGGTTTGAAACTTGATCGCAGTATAAGTGATCCATTGTGATCCATAAGTGATCCATTGTGATCCATAAGTGATCCATTGTCGTGCGAAATCAATGCACGAATGAAAACAACCCGTTTTTTTTTCTCATTTTAATAATAAATTGTATTTTAGTCGAAGTTGATCGTTTTCTCTTAGTCTGTCAATTTGCGAATTTCATTAATATTCCGATGTGGATAGGGGTCGCAGGTTCGAATCCTGCCGAATGACACACATTTTCGTAATAAAAATTTATCGTAAATAATCAGATAATCAGGTCAGTAGATATAAATATACAAAACTGTTTAATTAAAAACAGAATATCTGCTTGAATATGAGTATCGATAAAAAATAATGTTCAAACAAATCATTTTCATCCAATCTTTTCACTCTTTTTTTAAATTTTTTTTGTTTCAATTGGAGTAGATAGACTAAACTATCGCCTAGTTCACACTCCACCCACGTCTATTGAACAGGTGAAGAGGCTCATCCCTTGTTTCCTGTTCAGGATGTGGTTTCCGGTTTTTCTCTTTTCCAATTTTTTCACTCTTACGTAGCCCCCTGCGCATCAGTGGCGTTTTCGCCTTGCTTGGGGTGACATGATTAAAAATATATATATATATATATATATATATAGTGTCATCCGCAGACAGATCTGTTTCGCCGTATCACAGTTCATCAGTACGGTTAGACTCCGATTGCTTTTTTACCCAGGATTGAAACCCGACCGAAATGGCGTCAGTCGGAGACTCTCTCTCTCTCTCTCTCTCTCTCTCTATATATATATATATATATATATATATATGTATATATGCAGTTTAGACCAGTTTGAAGGGTCGCTCAGGAAGCGAAAGCATGTATAAAAGGAGATGCAAACAAGATCTGCTCACAAAACTTATGGCATTGATCATACAAACATAACAATAACATGACAAAAATAAACATATCAATAATAAATATCGATGATAAATATGTCAATCCCTCAAATACTAATTCCCACACTCATTGACTTGTAAAACGTTTCTTCTTATTATCATTTATTAAGAAGCATTAATCAAAATAAATATATTATAATAACAATTATGAAAATAAAAAATATAAAAAGTTGTTTAAATGAATGAAATAAATTTTAGTATTAAATATATCTTAGAACTACTAATATAATGCTGGTAATACTGATATAATATTTATTGTATCTTTACCTTTGCAGCCTGATATATATATATATATATATATATATATATATATATATATATATATAGATACATAGATAGATAGATATAGTTAACAGATTTAGCTAGTGCATATTACTTATAATTTATGTTGAAGTTTTGTATTCAAAAAGAAAAATTGAGAGTTACTTCCCTGGAACTATGAAATTTAATAATAAAAACGAAGAGGTTTAAAAACAAGTATCAGAGACAATGCAACATTTTGTAAGAGTTTGAGTGGGTCAAATGTTTTTTTTTTCTCAAATTTATCTTAATTTTCGTTTATTTTATTTTAGTAAATACTTTTAAACGTTCGATATAAATTTAAAATAATTATTAATTTATTTAACTTAGTTATAACTATTTTTTTCAGAAAATAGCAAATAATGTGAGTCAAATTTTCAAAGCAATATTTTTACAGTTTTTATATGTCTCTCTGTCCGTATGATAATGTACTTTAATGTTTTATAGTTTAATATCTATTTTTTAGACTTGTGCTAGTTTATGCATTTGTTTTACGAAGCTAGATATCTCCAAACATTCGCTAAAATGCGCAGGGGGCTACGTAAGAGTGAAAAGATTAGAAAAGAGAAAAACCGGAAACCGCATCCTAAACAGGAAACAAGGGATGAGCCTCTTCACCTGTTCATTATTGAAGAGCATAAGACAATAAGAACAAAATTTTATTTACAAAACGTCTCTGCTATTATTAAGAAATAAAAATTATAGAAAAATTATTTTTTAATCGTTTTTAGAACCTTAGAAGATTTGGTTTAAATTCTTACTTTCTGCCGTCATCAGAGGACCAAAATATTTATTGGAAATTTGATCGTTTTTTGCAGTGAAAAATACATTTTCAAAATTCTTGCAAAAAATCTGATAATTGAATTAAATGAAACTTTCAGAATTTATTAATGAAATGTTTCTTTTTTTTTTTAAAGAAAATCTTGTTATAAATATTTTGTTTGAGATCAGTAACCACCAACTGATTTAATTTTATGATATTTCGATAAAGTTATTTTTAAAGGTTTATATTAGTTATAAACTATCCTCGAATAATTTAAATCATATGTTTTTGCTTAAGCAGGACAGAATGTTACAGAAAATCTGCACTGAGTCTGATAATAAGAAAAATTAATAAAACACAAATATTATCTAGTTAGAAATACTTTTAATTGCCGAGTCTTCCGCGGTGAGTTTTTGTCTAGTTGTTTCACATTTCCCATTTCTTAGCAAAACTCCTGCTGTTGCAGTATGGATATGTGAAAACAACAGCGATAAAAAATAAAGACCTACGGTGGTCAGAAATCGAACGAGCCGTACATTGGACGGCAGAAATTTAAAAATTAATCACACACACACACATAAATATATATATAATTAGAGGATATAGGACAAAACGCATTAAATAGAATTTTTGACATTTTATCATACAATTACCCAACATATTGACAATTTTTATATATATATATATATATATATATATATATATAGACAATAAATTATTTTTAAACGTGTTCCAACTTTTCCCTCTTTTTCTAGTATGCCCCTACAATTAGTCTTTTTTCTATGTCAATCAACTTTGCCAACTGTACCTCCCGAAGAAGTGTTTGCTGAAAGCATCTTTAAGATTAAGCGGCAGGGGGAGATGTCTTTCTGCCTCATTCAACGCAATATATATATATATATATATATATATATATATATATATATATATATAGTTGATTTTCAAGCGCTGCTTAGATGTGGCACAAGAATAGCGTACCTCGTGAGAATCGAACTCACTACTCAGTTGTAATAGGTTCTAATGAGACAAGCTTGCTGACCATTACACCACGTCGAGGTGCCCAGATAGATAGATAGATAGATAGATAGATAGATAGATAGATAGATAGATAGATAGATAGATAGATAGATAGATAGATAGATAGATTATGAACAGACTGATAGATAGATAGATAGATAGATAGATAGATAGATAGATAGATAGATAGATAGATAGATTATAAACAGACTGATAGATAGATAGATAGATAGATAGATAGATAGATAGATAGATAGATAGATAGATCGTTTTGAACGGGGAAGCTTTTAGATCCCTTCACACAAATGTTGGTGTACCTCAAGGTTCTACCCTAGGTCCTACGCTATTTTTGATCTTCCTGATGTCATCATTTCCCAAGTAGGCTTCTATGCAGATAATAGCACATTTATTCTCGTCTTAATAGGAAATCTGCGAAGACTGACAAAGTCAACCTGGCTGTTCCTTTTGACACCGATTTTCAATAAGTGTTTAACTAGGGCAAGAAATGGCTTGTAAATTTTTAATACCTCCAAAACGAAACTGTTTTTCTTAAACCACCATAGAGAATCTTTCCAGCCAACCATCATCATGGCGGCTGCAAGTCTCCTGGAGAGCAATACACAGCGACTCACTGAACTTATTTTTTCAACCGGCCTGACTTGGAACAACTAAATCGAATCGATACCTGCGTCTACTGCTAGAAAGGTTGGGTTTCTGCGTCGGGCCAGAAAGTTTTTCTCGTCAGAATCCATCTTGCACATAAATCTACCATTCGTCAGTGCATTGAATACTGTTGCCATGTCTAGTCGAATGCTTCTTCTATACATCTTGAGGTTCTCTACAAGCTCCAAAGAAGCGTCTGCTATGTAATCGGTCCGGCCTTGGCATCTCGATTCCAGTTACTTTCTCATCTCTGTCTCTTGTACAAATATTTCAAAGTAACAGCTGTGACGTGTTGTTTCCCTTGTTCCATGTCCACGTGAATTTAAGCGTGCTATTAGATGATGTGCATTCGCCTCGGAACGAGAAATCGGGAAGCCGAGTTCGAATTCCAGTTGAATTCATTGCATTCACTTACGCGCAAATACCCTTGGGAAAGGTATTAATCCTACTATTCCTTCCAGTTATGGATTAAATAACAGGACAGATTGGGTTCTATAGCCTTGGTCGGCAACCAGTCTAGCGTAGAAAGCAATGGCAACCTACTGCGGGATAATCTTCTGCCCAGTCAGTCATGTCTCTTTCGAGACATGATCGCCCAAGCGTGTATCACGTATGATATTTAACTGACTGATTAGAGTGAAATAGTTTCTTCTCTCGCACTTATTAAGAGCAAAGGATTTTTATATGTAAAAAATTGTTTTTAATTCTTTTTAGAACCTTTGTAATTTTGGCTAAAAATATTTTTTCTGACGTCAAGGTGGGATCATAAATTTGTACAGAAAATTTGAACTTTCTTTTCAGTGAAAAACGCTTTTTTTTTTCACGACTTACTCAGGAATTAATAAAATTATTTTTTTAAGCATTTTTTAAATGTTCCTTTTTTAGAAAATCTTCGTATAAATATTTTTTTTACATCTTTTGCACCACCTACACCACACATGCACTCACATTTAATTTAATAAAGGGCTTAACATTTATATTAGTTATAAGGACAACTATTCAGAGAATATAAAATGTAATCTGGAAAAACTAAAATAAAAGCACAAGGAAATATTCTTGATTTTTAAAATGCATTTTAAACTTTAGGTATCGTTATCTTTTATTCATTTATTTTTTTAGTTACTTTTGGCAAGCCACTGCAAATAAGCTTTTTACTTAAAGTCTTTGTGTTCTTGTAATTCATTTTTTTTTTCACATAAAGTATGTAGAAGTTGTCCTAATGGTCTAGATGTCTGATCGTTTTCGGCTATTCTATGAGCCATTATCAATTTTTTTAAAAAACTGAATGTGTATATTTTTTTATGATTCTAGAGTTATGTTATTTTTTTTAAGTTTTTAAAACACGGTCAACACATTGTGGATGTGTTCATAGTCGATGATACTGAGTGTTGGCTTTTTCGTTTTATTATTGGCGTTTCCATTATATTTACTCTCTCTCTCTTTATATATATAAAGAATATATATATATATATATATATATATATATATATATATATAATAATAAGAATATATATATATATATATAATATATAATAAGAATATATATATATTTTTATATATATATATATATATATATATATATGTCTTTTATATTTGATATGAGAGTGATATTTATATCTTATGCGTAGAATATTTATATCTTATGCGTAGAATAGGTCAATATCTCCTCTTTCGATGTTCCCTTCAACCTCCATCAACAATATGGACCAGAACGGTTGGTAAGAAATATAGTTGCAATGAATTACCAAGATTAAGCTTCGATTTAACGAATATCTCTCTCACACTCTATCGAAGATGCCTTATTAATGTATCCCCGCAAATCAATATTACCGGATATTCTAGATATACTGAACAACACTAACTTATGAAACAGAAACATGCAATACATCATCATTCCTTGATATAATGTTGAACTGTACTTATAATGATCTAGAGCTAAATGTCTATCGATTATCCATAGTATATATATATATATATATATATATATATATATATATATAGGGGTTGTTCCAACGAGAGAAATTGGTATAGGCGAAAAAATGTGAGAAGTCATGAACGTTTTATTGTTGAGTTTTCATAATATTCAGCGCCAAGTTTGTTGTTTTTACATTATTTTTACTACTAGAATGTATTTTAGCAAGCACTTTTTATGCTAAAGTGCTCGATATCGAGGTGGCGATAGCGTTTATAAACACAAAGAATTTGTCACTTTAACTGAGCCGGTTCATTCGGCATGAATCAGCTCAGTTAAAGTGACAAACACGTTGTGCTTATATATATATATATGATGAGCTGTGCTACAGCGAAACGGGCTTGTATGTGGATGACTAACACACACACACACACACACACACACACACACACACACACACATATATATATATATATATATATATATATATATAAGACAAAAGATAAACTTTTCTTTATCAAAGCTTAATCTCCCAAAGTAATCACAATAAATTACCATTTATTTCTCTGTCTGTCTGTATGTCTGTCTGTCTGTCTCTAGGGTTTTTAATCATATCACCCCAATCAAGGCAGTGATGCTACTAAGACACAAGGGCTGATTGTGTGTAAGAGAAAAAGAAAAATCTTGCTTAGATTTTCTGTCTGTGTGTGTGTATATATATATATATATATATATATATATATATATATACTATGAAATATTAATTTTTTCATTTTATTTTTGTACAAATCATAATATGGTACTGTTTGCAAAGAGAGGTTAAACCTATGTTCAAATTGTTGAAAATAATTTTTTAAAAATTCAGTCAATGAAAAGTTCTTAACCAGTCTATTTAACATTTTCTAAAATTTCTGATGATTTGTCATTAAAGTATTGATTCAGGGAAGCAACCACTTGAACATATATTTAAAAAAATGCACTAGTTATACACAAAAATAACTTCAGCCACAATTTAGACCTAAAAAATATCATACTCATCAAAAGAAAAAATAATTTACTTAGAAAGAAAAAAATCGAATGTCAAATATTATCAAAACATTAATCTGCGTACTGTTTTTTTTTCATCTCACCTTAATAATAGAACTACTACTTTCCCAAGCTAGCATATACAACAAGACTGAGACACGTTTCCTATTTTGTTCTTTTATTTTATTCTATCATATATATATATATATATATATATATATATATATATATATATATATGACAAAAGAAAAACTTTTCTTTATCAAAGCATTTTCTCCTAGGATGGATTTTATCAAGTTAAATGTAAGGTTTTTACATTGCAACGTGTATTTAGATACAGATGTAAAAATATAGTTAGGCTTTCACAATTATTAAATTTAAGAACGATCAACGTATTAAGGGTAACTTTGAAAATCAAGGTAAACTATCGATGATGTTAAGTGATGTAATTTAATGACTGTTAAACTAAATTGGGTAAATATTGTTATTATTGTTACTGATTTTTTAAAACTTATTTCTATTTATTTGTTTTTCTAAGATGTATGCTGTACGGTAACATATACATATACACACATATAGACACTAACGTTACCATCCAACACACACCTCAACAGACAAGAGCTTCTTTTTTTTTTTTTTTTTTTTTAATCGTATCACCCCGAGCAAGGCGGCAACGCCACTGATGTGCAGGGGGCTACGTAATAGTGAAAATATTGGAAAAGAGAAAGCCGGAAACCACATCCTAAACAGGGAACAAGGGATGAGCCTCTTAACCTGTTCAATAGACGTGGGTGGAGTGTGAACCGGGCGATACACAAACATACGCTATTATACACCTTACCAGCCAAAATATTCCACACGCATGCATTTAAAAATCATTTATTGCTTTAATTCACGTGACATATCTGATCAATTAGATTAAAGCCTAAATCATAACATACCAGTATACTGTCACATTTTTTTCCATTTTTCTTTTAGTCCCTAAAGAAGACTTAATAAAAGTGAAACATGTTACATTGATGTCTTCTTCTTCTATGTGCCGTGTTCCTTCAGGACGTAGGTGATCATGGCTTTCCGCATCCCACTATCGCTTATAGCTATTAACACGCTTTCTCCTGTTACCCCTACCCGTTCTACCATGCATTTAATCCAGCCCATCAAGTATGTTACACGTTATTTTTCCCCGTCTTTCTTTCTCTCTATCTGATCTTTGAGTATCAGATTCTCCAATCCCTCATTGCATGTTCCAGAAAATTCAACTGCCTTTTCTTGATGTTAAGCATTAGTTTCCTTTTCGTTTCCATCCTCTATATTTTTTCTTTATTCTATCATATATATTACGTTCTCACACCCTGATTGAGCACTCTGGAAGAACGGTAGCTACTCTGGCATCTATGCATCGTTCATTCAGAAATGAATTATAGCACTCTGACTATTGGGTGGGTATAATGATAATATACACGCTAAAAAGTCTGCCTTCTTCTACCGAGCGCCCATAGCCCAGAGGTAGAATCACCGACTGACGCCAATTCGGTCGAGTTTCAATCCTGGGTTAAAAGCAATCAGAATCTAACCGTACTGATGAGCTGTGATACAGCGAAACAGATCTGTCTGTGGTTGACTATATATATATATATATATATATATATATATATCTGTATTATCCGAAGCAATGCAGATCGTCACAGGACGAAACGCGTTGGTAAAGAAAGTTTTCCTTTTGTCTTTTACACACACACACACACACACACACACACACACACACACAATAAGATAAGATAAATGCGGACATGAAAAGCAATATTTTTAAGATTATATTAAACCTGGAAAAAACCAGGACAATATATTCTAGTGAAATAAAAAATAAGAAATTTCTTACTTAAAATACTACAGCTAGAAATAAAATTTGAATTATTTTTAGCTGCAGTATTTTAAATAAGAAATTTCTTATTTTTTATTTCACTAGAATATATTGTCCTGGTTTTTTACAGGTTTAATATAATCTTAAGAATATTACTTTTTTTCCATGTAATATAATACAGATGCTTCCGAAGAAAAACGATATCCAAAGTTTAAAATTAATACTTCAAAATTCAAAATCTTTCTTGAAGCTTCTATTTTAGTTTTAATTTCAAATTTAATATTTCCAATATTTTATTTTAGTTTTAATTTCAAATTTAATATTTCCAATACCTTGCCGTATTTCAAATCAAATTTAAATTGATTGGAATTAGTTTTTCTAATCGCTAAAAATAGATGATTTTAGCCATATTTACTTTTCTATCAGCCCAACATTATGCTCTTTACTGAAAAATCTTTAAAAAATTAAAGACAATTTTTTAAAACTTTATTTGAAGAAGATTAACTGACTTAAAATTTAGTTGATTTAATTTGAAATAAATATTACTTCTATTTTAAAACATCGCAGAAAAGCTTTTCTTAACACGATTGTAGGTGTTTTTAACATATCCATAAAAATTACATGATGAATATAATGTCAGCGCTTTTTTTAAATAATTTTTTAACTACTCATTATTCTTAAAACATTTAAGAAAATATTCTAATGAATCTAAATTTACGATAGTTATCGCTCCTATTTTCTGGTAATGCATTTTATGGACATCCGTATTTTAAAATCTCGGCACTTTTATACATACAAAAGAAAAAAATCAAAATTAAAATACTGCGGATCGATGAATTGTATATGTACGTTGTGGTACAGTGGATATCAGCTCGGAACGAGAAACCGGTGAGCCGAGTTCGAATTCCAGCTGAATCCATTGTATTCACTTACGCGCAAATACCCTTGGGAAAGGTATTAATCCGTCTCTTTCTTCCAGTTATGGGTTAAATAGCAGGACAGATTGGATTTTATAGCCTTGGTCGGCAACCAGTCTACCGCAGAAAGCAATGGCAACCTACTGCGGGATAATCTTCTGTCCAGTCGGTCATGTCTCTTTCGAGACATGATCGCCCAAAGCGTGTATCACGTATGGCACTTGACTGATGTAATTTACTGAATAAAAATACCACATAGCCGGTACAAATTAAAGTAAAATTTTAAAAATGTAAAGGTTTACAAATTATTATAATTAAAAAATATTAAGATAATTGTTATAAAATTTCATTATTTATTGAATTTTCTTTTTTCTTAAAACTATAATATAATATATCTTATTCATAAAACCAATTAAAGCAATTAAATGTTTTTCTAATTAAATAATGTCTTACTTGTATTGCCGATTTTATTTTGCGATTCAGAGAAGATTGTAGGTAACTACAGGTTCTGTTTTGGAAAAAAATGATGATTTTTTCTTTTCTTCTCCAAAGAATTCTGCTTATAATTAATATAAATATCATTCCTTAATAAAATGAATTTCTCGAAATTTCATAAAATTAAATAATATATATGTGTGTGTATTGGGGTAACTGATGCAAAAAAATAAATACTTTAACCAAGATTTTCTAAAAAAAATATGTTTCTAAAATAATTTCATTAATTTCTGAAAAAGTTCTGAAAGTTTCATTAAAATCCGACATTAACTTAATTTTTTCAAGAATTTCCAAACCATTGTTTTCCACTTATTTTTTTTTTTAAGCCATTATCAAGGATGATTTTTATTTTTATTTTTAACTAAATACATTGATTTTTTTATGTATGTATCTATAGTTAAAGGAATGTTTTATTTTCTAAACACGGTCAGCACAATTTGGCCGTGTTTATAATTGATGTTACTGAGTGTTGTCTTTTTTCCTTTTTACTATTAGAGTTTTCATTATTTTAATCTTTTTTTTTTACATACTGATGAGGGTACTATGCTTATACTTTCTACAAGTCGGTTGTCGATGAAGTTTGGTAAGTTTAAATGGATGTTTAAATAAATCTTAACAGAGCTATGAATATGCAGAATATTCGGACAATTTCTACACATTTTATGTCCAGAAAAGAAAACGCTCATACGACCACAAGAAAAATTAAATAAAAAGCATAATCGCAGTACCTATTCAGCCGTCTCTAATGGAACTTATATGTATATAAATTTGTTTTTTATTTAAAATTAATACAGTTTACATTGCGACACGAAAATTTATGCTTCGAGATTTTTACCTTGTTATCAGTCAATTGTTGTAAAAATGATTTTCATTTGAATATAAGAAACAATACATTTGTTATTTATGGATGTGAATAAAGAATAAAAATATATTAAAGAAACGTAATGAAATAAATGTTACATGTAAACATTGCAAAATATTCCCCTTAGAATATGCTTAAAAAGATTCTTCATAAAAGAATTTATTAACTTATATATATCTAATAATTTGTTTTATATTATGAAAGAATAATAATTAAATAAATATTAAAATAATTATTAAATCATATTAAAACTTTTAATAATTAAATAGATATTTTAAAAATTGTATTATGATATTAAGAATTGTATTAGAATATAATAATAATAATAGATTTTATAAAAATAATAAAATGAATCTTCAAATTTTTAATAAATAAATTTTCTTTACAAATTTAGAGTTTTAGAAAAAATAGAATAAAAAGCATTCTGAAAAGTGTTCTGAATCGAATTTGTTAGAAAAATTTTTTAAAAATTAAATTTTTTAATAAATAAATTTGTTAGAAAAATTTTTAAAAAATTAAAATTTTTAATAAATAAATTTTCTTTACAAATTTAGAGTTTTAGAAAAAATAGAATAAAAAACATTCTGAAAAGTATTCTGAATCGAATTAAAAATAACATAATTACACTCAAAGGTTCTTTTAAGTTCGATCAAAAATATAAAATATTTTCTTTCTTTTCTTTTCTATTTGTTTTAGAAAATGATAAAATACAGAAAGAATACTAAGACAATAATTTTGTAACAATAATGGATACATCAACGGAAATGGAATCTAAACAGGGGTTTTGATCAACTGACACATTTGCCGTTAAGATTGAAAGAAGAAATGTATTCCCCAAATAAATAAACTTTTTTCAAATTTAAAGTGAATCTCTATTCTGATTGATTAAAGTGAACACAAATTTTTCTGTCTTACCATATCTATAAATAACAAACGTATTGTTTCTTATATTCAAATGAAAATCATTTTCACAAGAATGATCTAACATTGCCTGATGACGAGGTAAAAATCTCGAAACATAGAAATTTCCGTGTCAACTATGTTAATTTTAAATAAATATAAAAAAATGTTTTATATATATATTCATTTATATATATTCATAAACAGATGTAAATCTATGATTCTGCTATTATAATCTATACATAATTTTCTGGATCTTTTCTATTAATTCAAACCAAAAAAAAAAAAGAAGGTATATTTATTAAAATTCACAGCAAATTCTCTCGCACTCCAATTTGGTTGACCTTTGCGATCGTTCAAAATGTAAGCGATTCGAGTGCGCTATTTCTAAGAGTGGGCCAACGTTCGCGCTCACACCGATAAACAAGCCCAAAACATTTTTTTAAATTTTTAAATTGTAAAAATTTCTGTTAAGTACCTCGAATATCATTCACACTTACGAAATGTGAATAACTTTCTGATTTGTTTTTTGTTTTATTCTGAAGGTGAGAGTTGTTGCAAGGCAAGTTGAAACAAATTTTGGATTATAATTTCAAAAGAGAGCGAAAAATCTAATAAAAACACAAACAAACTTTGATTTGTCGGATGAATTAATATTTGCAATAAATAATTTTACGTTATTTGGGGTGAATTAACAGAAAAGATCTAATTTTCTTAATTTTTGTTAAATTAAAATTAAGGAAATCGAAATCAGTTGTGTATGCATTTTAAATTGTCTACACAATACGCGGTGAATGTAATCTTGTAATCATTTGCGTTTGAGTAATTCGTATTTCTACATGCATTTTGACGTGTGAACGTTTTTCTTGCGGGTTAACCGGTGCATTAGAAGCGACGGCTAAACATAACAAAAAAAACAAAAAACATAACAAAAAAAAAACAAAAAAACAAGCAGCGATGATAGTGATTGGCGGGGGAAAACGAGAGGTGACCGAATTTTTCTTCGGATTTCTCCCCAATATTCGCTGTTTGCTTCGCTGGTCGCGTAAATCGATAAAGACGTACACAGAAAAACTCTGTTGCCGGTTGAATAAGTTCTCAACCACCTCTGTCGACAACCGCCGCACACAGACAAACGCATGCGCGTGCCTCTATGCGCGCACACACGCATGCGCGCGCCTATGTTGTCTGCAATCATCTGCTGTCGTTTCTTTCTCCAATTGTCTATCGCTTTTTCTTCCGTCAGTTCCTTATCCGCTGCGCTGTTATTTTCTGGATTTACTCAACTTGGACCGGCACCAGATTCGTTCTTTTACTTTCTTCGAATTATATTCTTCTTCTTCTTCTTCTTCTTCTTCTTCTTCTTCTTCTTCTTCTTCTTCTTCTTCTTCTAATAAATGTGATTTAAACTATAACCGTTCCTTGAAATTATCTCTACTTCTTTTTCAAGTAAACTGTCTTTATTTTCCTTCGTATAAACGGTAATGGACTACTTTTTGAAACTTTAGAATATATTTCTGTTTTTGTCTTAACATTTTTTATTCCCAACTTATAAATTATTACTCTAACGTAACTAATAAGTTGGGTGTTAGATTCTACCTAATAATTGTAGTTGCTAGAAATTCCTTAGTCATGTGTGGCGGGATGGGTCAAAATAAGCTGGTACTCCTAACGGTTTATTTGTTAAGGGGTGTATAAAAAAAGTGCAGAATGAAGTATAAAAATATAATTTTGCAGAGTTGTAATAGCGAATTACTAGGCATAACTTAGAGTATCCAACTCACTACTGAGTCGTAATCAATCTAACAAAACAAGTTTGCTCTCCACTACACCACTTAGAAGTGGTAATAGATGGATACAATTGTTAAAAAAAAGAAATAATGGGCACCACCCTGGAAAAGTAGCTCCCTCTCCCCATTATCATTACATTTAATCATCATCATCATCATCTTGCCATAAGTTAGAGATGCAACACTTTCTTCAGCACATGATCTGTCCCAAACAGTGCTGCGATCTGCGCACTCTCAAATGATGTTAGGTATTGTCAAGGGGGTCTGACGTAGCAGAAGGATCTTGGAAATTGTCCCGAATGCGCCAACTACAAAAGGGACAACTTGAGCTACTGCTTGATATATTCCTCTGATTTACCTTCCCAGGTCGTTGTATCTCTGTATTTTCTCCTGCTCCATCTTCACTCCATCTTAAGGTACAATAACCATACAGGATCCATCCATGACTGTTCTTGTGCACTTTACTATTATTATTATTATTAATAATAATAATAATAATAATTTTTTAAATCTGTTATCACAAGCAGATCTCATGCCGTAATTTAACTATTATGAGCGGGTCATAACAAATGACCACGAGTCCTGTCATTTCTTCACTCTCAATATTGACGAAACTTTTTTCAGAATTTTGCCTGTATTATTATTATTATGTCATTTTTCATCATATTTCGATTTCTGCTTTGGTCTCACTACCAACCAAGTCTGCGGGGAGACCTAAGGCAGGTAGTGGCGTGTTGTTATGGCTCCATTTCATGTTTTTCTATCTTCCCTATCATCCTCAGCATTACATAGATAAAGTTTTCCTTAGTGTGTGGGCTGTACTTAATAAGACAATTTTTTGTATGTCTCTTAAGCTGGGGTTTCCAGGGATTCTTTCAATGTGTTGTTTTGTTCCATTTTTTATCATTCCAAGTGCACCTACTATCACTGGCACAACTCTTGTTTTCAATTTCCACATTTTTTCTATTTCAATTTCCAGGTCTTTATATTTTGACAGTTTTTCAAATTCCTTGATTGCTATGTTACAATCCGCTGGACAAGCCATATCAATTAATAGACAAGTTTTCTCCTTCTGGTTTTTAACAATAATGTCTGGCCTGTTTGCTTCAATTTTTCTGTCTGTGTAGATGGTGTAATCCCATAGAATGGTTACATCTTCTATTTCTGTAACCGGTGCTGGATGATGTTCATACCAGTGTTTGTTTACAGCTTTTCCATAATGTTTGCACATTGTCCAATGTAAATATTGCCCAACTCTATCGTGGCGATTTTTATATTCGTTTGGGGCAAGCACAGAACAGCCTGAGATTATTATTATTATTTTTATTATTATTATTATTATTATTATTATTATTATTATTATTATTATCGGTTTTTTCTGAAAGTTCATGCCGATTTTTAGTCTTTCATGTTTCATCACATTAGAACGCTTCAAATTTATCGACAGACGTATTTTGCTTACATTTCAGATTAGAGCACACTTCTTGGAAAAGAAAGTTTAAAATGACTTTCTTCGTGTCAAGTTTGCATAACTATAAAATGGAAGATTATATGGTGCATTTTAGATATTTGGTGTATTTTATTACCGTAAAGGCCAAAATGCCTCGCAAGCAACATAATATACTTGTTCTGTGTACGGTGAATTCGTTTTAGCTAACAAAACTATGCAGAACTGGTTTAGAGTTGGTGATTGTAGCCTTATTGATAAAAAGAACGTTCAGGCAGAACCCCAGTGCAGATGACGACCACATTAAGACACGGATTGAGAATAACCCGCATTACACAATGCAGAAATTGTTAGAAACACTAAATTTATCAAAATCCATCAATCCATGAGCATTTAGTGTAACTTGGATACTCAAATCGCTAAGATGTTTGGGTGTTACTTCATCTGAGTGAAAAGAATCTTTTGGATCGTATTTCTATTTGTGATTTGCTGTATAAAAGCAATGAAAATGCAAGATTTTAAGCAAATTGTGACCGCTGATGAGAAATGGATCACTGTTCAACGGAAAAGATCCTGGGGTAAGCTACATGAGCCAATTATAGCCAGCCTAAAAGCGGGTCCTCATTCTAAGAAAGTCATGCTGTGCATCTGGTGTGATTGGGAAGGAATCTTGTACTATGAGCTTCTGCCAAGTAACCAGTCAATTGATTCTGAAAAGTGCTGCCTGCAACTGGACAAATTAAAGGCAGCAATTCAAGAATGACGCACGGAATTAGCGAACAGGAAAGGTGTTGTTTTCCAACATGATAATATCAGACTTCAGGTTTCTTTGGCGATCCAGCAAAAATTGTTGTAGCTCGGTTGGAATATGTTACCCCTTCAATGGACCAAATTCACCAGGCATCACGCCTTCGGATTTTTATTTATTCAGGTCCTTGCTAAATAATCTCAGTTGTAAAAGTTTTAATTCTTTGGATGACACAAAACCCCAACTTAATGAGTTCTTTGCCGAGAAACGACCGAAAATCTGGGAAGACGGAATCTTTAAGTTGAAGGAAAAATGAAGAAAGTTTGTGCAACAAAACAGTTCATATTTAGTTGAATAAATATTTAATGGTTTCATTTAGTTTTGTGTCTTGATTCTCCCCCCCCCCCGCCCACCAAATAGGCATGAGCTTTTACGGACAATTCATTATTATTATTATTATTATTATTATTATCATTATTATTATTATTATTATGTAATCTTTCATTATAATTCGATTTCTGCTATGGTCTGCTATATACCAAGTCTGCGGAAAGACCTAAGGCATGTCGTGGTGCGTTATTATGACTACATTTCATGTTTTTTCTATCTCCCATAACATCCCTAGCGTTACATAGACAAAGTTCTCCTTAGTCTATGGGCTATACTTATTATTATTATTATTATTTCCTTTGATTTCTGTTGCATACGTATTCCGGGTCCCAACCAGAGAGCTAAGGTCAGAAATGACATCATGACATTTTCACTGAACATTTTTGCAAATAAAATAAAAATAAAACATGTTACATGGATAAAGCCGTTCGTAATGTTTCAGCTGTACTTGTGAGAACATTTTTTTTTATTTCTTTAAGGCATGGGCTACCAATTCCTTGCTTGAGCCCATAAGAACTTTCACCAATCAGACCCAGGACCCCAATCACATGATCAATTATTGATGCTTTTATGCGCCACTTTTTTAAGCGGAGGGGTCCACTTCAAGATCCTTGTATTTTGATAGTGTTTTGAAGATCTTCAAAGATGCGTTACAATCTACAGAAAGCGATATGTCAGTAAAATAACTCAATTTGTTCTTTTTGTTTTTGAATAATTATTATAACTATAAATGTTATTTGCCTTATGTACAGTAAACTTCGTAACCTCGTCATTATTTAAGACCTAGGCAGTAAATACGTGTATTCCGTTTGCAAAAATTATGATGTTAAGTGATACTTAACATCTATCGAGTTTATATTTTCTTTACCTTGGCAATTGTCTTCTGAACTCTTTAGCGGTTCTGCACAGTGCATTTTTCTTTAATTTCTTGTAAACATGGGCTATCAAAGATCTTGTTATTGATTTGATGTGTATCTCATTTTTTATCGTATGCGGTCACCCAATAATTTTAGGTTAACAGTAGATTTACGCCGTAGCCCCTTTCCAATTGCTATCTCAAGATTCTTATATTTAATCCTTTTATCATATTCTTTAACAAAACTCTTTTTATCTGATGAAAAGTAGGGTCGACTCTAGGATCTCTGTCCCCTTACTAGTATATATATATATATATATATATATATATATATATATATATATATTGATTTTCACAAGAAAAACTGAAAATGTAGAATAACGAGTTTATTACAATATACAAATTAATGCGAGCTGCTAAAGAAAGCATTCATTATTAAGCCTAAAACATTTTCTAGCCTTTAGATCTGAAAATCTTTTCATTGCACTTTCTACAAGGATCTTTTTTACAAGGTCCACACAGACGGCCCACACATTCAAGACACAGGACAACGGATGTTGTTTATGCTCAATGCAGACGTGTCGAGGGTTCAAGCTAACTGCTACATAAACGCCGGCCAGTATGAAAAATATAAATTAATACAATTAAACTGCATTAGTAAATATTTCATATAATTCAAAGGTCAGTAAAACATCCTTAATTGTGGCAAATAAACTTAGCAAAGTATTATAGATGAAAATGATCATTGTGTCCATGTCGTCTGTTCATTCATTTTTCTCTTTTGGTGTTTGATCACGACGCCATGACAGAAAAAATAATAATAATCAAATTTTCAAAAATATTACATCACTTAAGAAATTTAATATGTATATATATATTTTGAATTTGATTTTATTCATTATTCTGACATTTTTTCCTTTTTGTTTGAAAGATCCCAAACGCATGATATGGCGGCATGATGGCAACCTCGACTTTGATGGCGCTCCGTGCGAGTTGCCAGAACCTCGAGCCAACCCTGATGAGAAAGCATTATTATTATTAATGAGTGATAGCACGACAAAAACATGACACTGCGGCCCAAATAAACGAAGCCCTTATAATTATCATGTTTAATAAAAGTAGACCAAGCACATGAATCAGCCAAATGTGTGTAATATGAAGGTAGTTGAAGTTGGAGCCTAGTTAGTCTTCAGGTCTAGTTACCCAGTTCGCTCAGCTGGTCTTCGAATGAGGGTGTTCACAAGTATCTATATGTAACTCCCAAGTCAACTTGGCTGCCTTATCCTTCAAACTTATAATAATAATAAAAAAAAATAAAAATAGAAAAATATCTCTCAAGACACTCAGTCATGTTGTTCTCCCATTACTGCTGCTTATGACCAGAAATATACAGTGTACCAGTCCATAAGAGACATAAGAAAATTATTATTAGATTAAAAAAAATAACCTGAATAATTTTGAATCATTTAACCTCAAACAAGGGGATAAAACCACTAAGATTCATGGGGTGTACTGAGAGTGAAAGAGAATAAGAAGACTTTAAAAGGAACTGGAAACCCAGTCCTAAACAGGAAACAAAGCATTAAACATTTTCTTCTGTTTAAAAGACCAGGTACGTGTGTGAATCGGGTAAACCTATTTTCTCCTATTAAAAAAAAAAAAAAAAAAAAAAAAAAAAACGGAAAAGAAAAACAATTAATTTTTAAAAATAAATTTTATAAAAATAGTAAATAAAATTTAGAAATTTAGAAGAGAATAGTTAAACGAGAAGCACCTGCGAATTATGTACATGTATTCAGGAGGGGAAAAATTAATTATGTAACCACCGTTTCTTAATGGATTTTTTACTACTTATTTAAATTTTAAGATAGTTAACCTTTCATTGCCGCCTAAAAATGAAAAAACAACAAAAAACAACAAACCCCCCCCCAAAAAAACCAAAAACAAACAAACAAAAAACAAAAACAAAAAAAACAAACAAACAACAGAAACGAAAAAACAATGCCCCCGAAAACTAAACTAATATTCAGCCAATTTATTTTATTTCTAAACACTGGCATTTGTTTTATATCACATGCCGAGTCATTGACTTTGGGCAAGCAAAGAATTTTTTTTTTTTTCATCTAATTGCAGAAAAAACAACTATTAATAAAAGAAAAACGTGAACAGACAATTCTCTGCACCGGATACTTTTTAGAATTTTCTGGAGAGATGAGGCTCCAAGGATTTTGATGATTTGTTCTTGAGATCCTTTCTTTATCACACCCAGTGCTTCAACAAGAACAGTTTTATTTTTTAAGCCATATTTTTCTATTTCCATATCCAGATTATTATTCTAATATTTATTATTATTTCGCGTCCAAACGCGAGATCGTTATTAGAATATATATTCTTATATTTTCCTAATCTCTCTCTATCCTTTCTCTCTCCTCCTTTCTCTTTCTCTCTCTCTTTATCTATCTATCTATAATTCTCATACACGCAGAGGTGCGATGGATAAATTGTCGTCTAAATTAAGCAACAGTGACATCTCATTTTACAAAAATTAGATAAAAATATCTTAAAATACTAAAGAGTAAATGTATTCCATAAAATTGCTATTGGCTTCACCCACGGCCTTTAAACGACTTCGGAATCCCCTGTAACTCTTCTGGGCGGTCTCCTTGTTTAAGGTAGTGAATACTGCTATAATCCTTACTTTCATTTCATCTTTGGTGTTACACGGAGTTTTTGGTCTCTCGTTCAACTACGCCCCACACATAATAATCAAAGGGTTGCTGTCTGGAGAGTTAGGTGGTTAAATATAAAGGGTGACGTGGTTACAAAAATTGTTTGACAGCCATGACTGGATTCTCCTGCTTGTGTGGCATGGTGCAGAGTGCTGTTGCTAGCCACTGTGCCTTCCAGAAAAAATCCTCTTGACCCAGGGCAGCACTAACTTTTCAAGTCACTTGATGTAGGCCTCCGTGTTGAGTCTGAGCCCCCACCAACAAATTCAAGAGTTCTTTTCTTAACAGAACGATCAGAGTGAGTTTTCAAAGTTTCCGTACTTTTGTAATAACCATTTCACTTATCCAATTCTTTTTTATTCTTATGCACTGTCCTCAGATTGACTGCCAATCACACTGAAATGTTCTCATTTAAGTTTCAGGTGCGAATGCCAAGCAGTAGAGCGGCCGTGTTCAAATTTCTGTCGGAGTGAATTGTGTAATGATGCTCTTTTTTTTTTCACAGACGGTGCTCAGCTGACCCTATTATACTGTGCAGTCGACAATATATATAGTGTAATGGTTGTTACAATAGTTTATAAATTATGAATTTATAAACCATTGTTACACCCATTACAATATAATGCTCTACGTTGTATCGAGCACTCTTTATAAAAGTAAATGCATGAACAGCAGCTAAAAAAACCTACGAGTTCTACAACTTTGTTACACTATATATATATATATAAGGCGCTTGCGCGAAATTAAAAAGATAAAATGGCAACAATTTACTCATAGCACTTATATATTAATTAAAAGTTATTTTTAGTGTATACTCGTATTTGAGTAAACGCTCCGTATATATATATATATATATATATATATATATATATATATATAAGTGGACATTGAAATCAACACCAAGACGAGTATTTCATAGACCAATGTCCTCAGACGAATATTCCTTAGAAAAATGTCCTTAGACCCTTAGACGAGTATTCCATAGACCAATGATCCTTAGACGAGTATTCCATAGACTAATGTCCTGAGATGAGTATTCTTAGAAAAAGGCCTTAGGTTTCCCTTAGATCAGTGGTTCCTAAGCGATGAGGTGTGCCTAATAGATGAAGCAGGAGAGGTTAGCAGGTGAGACGGAATGATTGAATGACAATCAAAGATTTAGAAGCAGTATCAAAAAATTCATATGCGTAAAATAAATTTCAAAATTTAATATACTATTATAGATTACTTGTAATTGCATGTACGAGTGCCGGTTTCAATAGAAATAACTAATTATTGATTGATTTTATCATTGTGATATATTGCATTATACTAAGTATTAAGAATATTGTAAATAGGCTCCGTAAATTATCCGTAAATTAGAGGAGAAAGTTATCAACGGTAATGTTTTGACTTCGAATCCTCAGTTATCTCATTTTATTTACTCTCTCTCTCTCTCTCTCTCTCTCTCTCTCTCTCTCTCTCTCTCTCTCTCTGAATCTTCTTTGCTGTAGATTGCTTGTTCCTTTTCAGTATAGGATTTTCAGTTCTGACAAATATTAAAAAACAAAAAAGCAAAGGCTTCTTTGTGTTGACGAGAAAATAAAAGTTTGTTTATCCCAAATTAGGCATAATATAAAGAAGATTCAGTCAGTTAACTGCCATACGTGATACACGCTTGGGCGATCATGTCTCGAAACAGACATGACTGACTGGGCAGAAGATTATCCCGCAGTAGGTTGCCATTGCTTTCTGCTGTAGACTGGTTGCCGACCAAGGCTATAGAACCTAATCTGTCCTATTATTTAACCCATAACTAGAAGGAAGAGACGGATTAATACCTTTCCCAAGGGTATTTGCGCTTAAGTGAATGCAACGAATTCAACTGGAATTCGAACTCGGCTCCTCGATTTCTCGTTTCAATCCGATATCTACTGCACATAAAGGCGATTCAGTCAGTTAAGTGCCATACGTGATACACGCTTTGGGCGATCATGTCTCGAAAGTGACATGACTGACTGGGTAGAAGATTATCCTGCAGTAGGTTGCCATTGCTTTCTGCGGTAGACCGGTTGCTAGCCAAGACTATCATAAAACCCAATCTGTCCTATTATTTAACCCATAAGAGACGGATTAATACCTTTCCCAATGGTATTTGTGCGTAAGTGAATGCAAGGAATTCAACTGAAATTCGAACTCGACACTCCGATTTGTCGTTCCGAGTCGATATCTACTGCACCACAACGCACATAAAGGAGATTCAGTCAGTCAGTTAAGTGCCATGCGCGATACACGCTTGGGCGATCATGTCTCGAAAGAGACATGACTGACTGGGCAGAAGATTATCCTGCAGTAGGTTGCCATTGCTTTCTGCGGTAGACTGGTTGCCGACCAAGGCTATAGAAGCCAATCTGCCCTATTATTTAACCCATAACTGGAGGGAAGAGACGGATTAATACCTTTCCCAAGGGTATTTGCGGGTAAGTGAATGCAAGGAATAGTCAACTGGAATTCGAACTCGGCTCCCCGATTTCTCGTTCTGAGCCGATATCCACTGCGCCACAATAAACAAACTCATACCTTTTATTAAATTTGTGTATTTTAATCATATTGTAAGTTATTTGTGTTATATTTAATGCATTATTAGCGTTTTATTATTATTATTTTAATTGTACTTTTTATCACATAAAATTTTGTGAGTCATGAGCAAATTTAAATTCTGAAAATGCGTCCCAGAGAAAAAAAGAAGTTTGCCTTAGATTAATATTATTTAGAATGTTTCCAAATCCTAAATATCACTATGTCATTATAGGCTGCTTTTCTCTCGATTTTTATGGCGATCCCTGTAAAAATATTTATGGATGATAGGTATATTATATCTATCACTAATGTAACTTTACGCTAGAATTATTCAATCCATGTAAATGAATCTAAAAACAAAATAAATAATATCTTTTATTCTTTTTTTGGAAATCATTTGAATTTTTTTTTTTTTTTGCACGTTGCACTAATATATATAATCTATTTTCGTGCATTCTTTTTTCTTTCTTTTTCTCTGTTTCATTCACTCAATCAATTTAATCGATGTCGTTTTTATACTTTGATTGTAAAAACTTTGTTTTTTAAATTCTTTTTCACACTTTCTCTTTTCTCCCCGCCCGACCGCTTTTTCTCTTCTTCCTTCGCGTTTTTCCTATTTTTATCTTCTTACAAAATGTTTTCATCCCCGTTTCTTTTTTCCCGCCTAATTTACGCTTTTCCATTCTCCAACTATCAAATCTTTCAGATTTTTCAATTTATGTGCGTGTGTGTGTGTGTGTGGACTTTTTTTCACACTTTCTCTTATTGAAATCCAAATCTTCAAAACCTGTCGATGTAGATCAACTGTTATTTTTTTTAGATATTATTTTCTCTAACCTCTTTATTCATTCAACTTACATCGACCGCCACTATTACAAGTGCCGTCAGGATCAACATAACAACTAATACGGCTTCAATAATAATAATAATAATAAACCAGATAATAATAATATTATGATGATATTATTGCAGATTGTAATATATTTTTGAAGATGTCAAAAAATCCTATTAAAATTGCGAAGATCTTCAAGTAGAAATCTAGAAAAATGTTACACAAGCGAATATCAGTAATTCCAGTTCTAGTAGGATTCCTGGGATTGAGTGGAAAAAGAATCGAGAGTAATTGAAGGGATACCTGGTAGCCCAAGCCTTAAAGAAATACAATCAATTTAAAGTAAAGTAAAACAAGGAAAGCTTAAACGTTACGAAGACCTTTATGTAAAATGTGCGTGATTTTATTTATTTACAACCGAAATGCAAGGAAATAATAATAATAATAATAATAATAATAATAATAATAATAATAAGAAGAAGAAGAAGAAGAAGAAGAAGAAGAAGAAGAAATACTGTAAACAATAAGAACTGAAGTTCAAGTTGAAAGCTCAGCAGTGCTGAAGCGTCTTCGATTGACGGCCACAAGGCATATGACTCAATTTCTACTGATAGGTCGGCTAGGATCATTTATAAAAGAAGGAATATTTGGCTTTCGGCAGCGAACCTATAAACGTACATGCGCGTGCGTGTGAATGTGTGTGTGTGTGTGTGTGTGCGCGCGTGCGTGCGAACGTGCATCTTTGAACATTCAAATCTCTCTCAACTCTCATACACATGCATAGTTTATGTATGTATGTATGTATGTATGTATGTATGTATGTAAGCAATTTGAGGTCTATAAGTCAACGAAATAACTCCAATAATGTTATTCCGCTAAATTTTAAAATAAGAAACGAACATGCTTGTACATTCAAAATCACGTATGCATGCATTTGTAATTTAATGCCTATAAGCAATTAGAATTGCCTCAAGGATGTTATCCACGTGAAAATAATGAGAACGATATATTCGTGGAAAAGCGAAAAGACTTGTGAGTGATAATGATGATAAAGTTTAGAGATTATTTAAGAATTAGTTTTAAAAGAACACGATTATTATTTTATTTTACTTAAATAAAATCTTAGTCTGAACCAATAATAATAATAATAATAATAATAATAATAATAATAATAATATAACGGTGATGATGATAATAATAAATATATAGATAAATAGGGTGACTTGCAAGTGATTAAAAAGTCGAATAGGTAGCCACTGTGCATAAAGGTTGATGCGGAGAAACCAGGTTGGTGAAGTTCGTTAAGTCCATATCTTACCAACGTAAAGCGAAAAGCAATAAAAAAAAACTTTTTTTGAAATTAACAAAGTAAAAGGCTCTCCTTTTATATGTAACCGCCCATGTATGCGTAAAATCGACCGTGTCTATACGGCTAATTATAACCTATAATAAAGAAGAAACCCATAAAAAACAACTAATTACTAATAGCATTGTTGTCATATCATTACGATCAGAAATGATCCGTTTTCTTTTGTTTTATTTTTAAATTATGAATGATTTCAATGCTAATAAGTTTATATATATATATATATATATATATATATATATATATATATGTATGTATGTGTGTGTATGTGTGTGTGTGTGTTTGTAGCAATAGAGACAGTTGTCAGTAAGTGCTTTAGTAGTTGTGGTGGTTACTAGTAGTTGGAGGAGAAAGAGGAGAAGGCGGAGTGCAATTACATAGATATTGTGAATGTCACACACACACACACACACACACACACACACACACACACACACACACACAAATATGTATGTAAAGGACCATACCTCTAATAGTGTGTATGCATAAAGATCTCTCTCTCTCTCTTTCTCTCATACATATATGCATATATAAATGAGTATGTGTGTGTTCTGCATTTTGCATTGGAGTATAGGGAGTGAAGGGGAGGAACCAGGAATCGTGGGAGGAATCCTGAAGTGATGATGATTTTTGAACGATAATGATGATGATAATTTTAGGAAAATGTACACTTAGCGACACCAGAGAAGTGTCTTCGAGTGCAAAACTTATTCTAGAAAGAAGACGAGGAGAAAGATCAAAAAGAAAAAAATATGTATAAAAAAGAGAAGAAAGAAAAAAGAGAAAGAAAGGACGAACATACAAATAGGCGGACCAATTATAAACAAGGTACACACACTGATCCGTTCGTTGCTTCCCGCCTCTGGTTCGTCTGTCCGTTCCCCTGTCTGTCTATCTGTACTTGGATGATCATATCCTCTCATGAATTGATAATAGAATGAGGAAAAAGAAAGAAAAATGATAAAAAAGAGAAACAGAAAATAAACAATGAATAAAAGAGAAATACGCGAGTAAAGAGGTTAAGGAAGGGGAGACAATAAGTGTGGGGGGAATAGAAAGAGAGGGAGAGAGAAAGATGTGAAGAGGAGTAGTGAAGGAAGAAAGAAAAGGAAAAGCAGAGGAGATTATAGACGAGGGTAGAAAAGAAATGATAGAAGTGAGGAAAAGGGGGAAAAAGCAAAATTAAAAGTTCAGAAACGAATTGAAGTTAATGAAAATGAAACAAATAGAGAAAAGGAAAGAAAGACAGAGAATGAAAGAAAGAGAAACAACGGAAAACAAGAGAAGCATTTATTAAGCTTTGGATCAAATTCCATGGCTTATAAAATTTACAACTATTATTCAATTCTTTTCTCCACTTTTTTATGCTTCCTGTAAATGAAGAACAAAAAAGATAACTTATTTCATACAGGCTTGAGTTGAATAAGGAGGCATATTTTATATTTCGAAAAAGGTTTCTTTTCTACTTTTAAAACATGTCTCTATATACAGGCCTCGCCTATCTATCTATCTATCTATCTATCTATCTATCTATCTATCTATTTATCTAATAGATAGATAGATAGATAGATAGATAGATAGATAGATAGATAGATAGATAGATAGAGATAGCAATTGAAGGAATAGCTGTACTGGAAACAAATGTAATGACATAATGAAAACTCTAAAAAAAAATACAATGTGCTTAACGTTTTTAAGGCAATATTCAGAGCGTTCTATATATCTGTTATAATGACTTATTAAACTGCGTTAAGCGTCCAGTGAGAATCGAACTCACTTCTCAGTTGTAATTGATCTAGTGAGACGGGTTTTGTCAATATTACACCGCGTCGATGCGCACATTTAATAGATAGATAGATAGATAGATAGATAGATAGATAGATAATAATGTATTATATATGTAGGTAGAATTCAGTTACACAAGATGTTTTAAATTTAGCCGCTAAGTCATTTTTCACTTTGATTGTATATACATATAAATAAAAATATACAGAATAGTTAGGTAGATAGATTTAGTTTTAAAATCTTTAATAGTCATAACTTGCCTTATCTTTAACAAAACTTGATTGTAAAAACATTTATACAATTGTACGAAACATACAGGGTGATTGAAAAATAACTTTCTGTTTTATGTATGATATACTCTCCTGTCTTGTAAAAATCATAGTTAAATGGGAAGCTTCCTCATACATAAAAAAGGGATCAACTTTTCAGTCAGACTCTGACTCTCTCTTTCTCTCTCTCTTTCACACACACACACACACACACACACACACACACACACACACACACACACACACACACACACATATATATATATATATATATATATATATATATAATGTAGAGTAATTGACTAACCTTTCAAAATAGAATATTTAAAAGCTCTGCATTAAATATGTAGTGAGCACTTTTTGATACAACTGCTTACTGGTCTAATTTGACTGACCAATAACTGTGTAATAATAATAATAATAATAATAATAATAATAATAATAATATATGTCGTATATGTAGCGTCTATGTCTACGCTTGTTTGGCCACACCTATGAACATATACATATAGACAGAAAACATGTTTACTTCCTTGCACGCACAAGAAAAGGATTGAATATTTTGACAGACAGGATTTATATTTTTAAACATCGATGTCGCATTTTCCTTTATCATTCTTATTTGTCAAATAAAATTGATACAGAATATACGAAAAAGGATTTTTAAAAAATATATATTTACGATAGGTAATAATAATAATAATAATAATAATAATAATATATATATATATATATATATATATACATTTATATTACATTTGTAAATTAGTTATTACGCAACCTAGGTTTCTACCATGAGTGATATCGCAAATCGCTTGAAGACACAACTCATGTTAAAAACCTAGAACTAGTTTACAAATGAAGAATATTCAAAAGTTATACAATATAATTATCTTGAACACTTTTTTATACAAATGGGTACTGGTCTAATTTTGTTATGATAAAAAAACTAAGTAATTAAACAAACATTTCACACACACACACACAAGCACACGCGCACACACACACACACACACACACACACACACACACACACATATATATATATATATATATATGCGAAATGTTTGTTATATATACTGCGCCCCCTTGGCCTTGAAGTGTATCGACTACATTGAATCAATTGCTGGATCTACTGAAAGGAAAGTCGGCTCACTGTGTCGTACCAGAAGGTTCTTTCTCGTCAGTGTCTATTTTGAACATTTACGAATCTACTATTTGTTCGTGCATTGAATACTGTTACCATATCAGGTCTGATGCTCCTGCTGATTATCTCGAGGTTCTTGAAAAAATCCAAAGAAGGATCTGTGATGTAATAGATCCTGACTTGGCATCTCGATTTCAGTCAATTTCTCACCGACTTGCCTGCTGCCTTTTCTATAAACATTTTCATGCCAACTGCTCTGACGAGCATTTTTTCTAAATGCTTCTTCAACAACATGAATTTAACTGAGCTACTAGCTTGGCTTCCGGATTTTTTTATTTTTTTTTGCCCTTTCCGTCTGAAGAACTCCTTTACATTTACTTGCTTTCCTGATGACTACAATCCTCAAAAAATTAAATACGTAAATCGCCATCTTCTGTCTTCTTGAAATTCGCTCATCTTTTGTCCTTTCCTCAACACCCCTCTACCTAATTGTTTTCTCTGACTGTCACACTCTGTAACCCCCTGTGCACTAGTAGTATTCCCATCTTGCTTAGAGTAAAATGATTAAACGTTATATATATGGATTCGAACTGCTGTTCATACTTGACAGCGCACTCTCTCCCAGAAAATGTAACTAAGGTCCACTCAGCATAGTTACAGAATAAACCACAGATGATCTCTGTGGGTGTTGAGCAAACACAAGTGTGCCTGAGCAGGCGTCTGCAATGGGGATTAGGTAGCCGCCTTGGTAGACGGGTATCCTAGAATACGAGTGGCTAACCATTATGTATGTATGTATGTATGTATGTATGTATGTATCGTGTGTGTGTTTATTTTAACAATTAGTGCATTTCTTTTAGTTCGACATTATTTTTTTATTATTAAACGTTAGTTTTAGTAGGCACACGTATTTCAGTAGACATCTTTAAGGTATATTTTCTTTAATGTGTTTCAATGATCTAGGCCGGTTTTCACTGCTTTTTAGAAAGTGATGTCTACTCAAACAGATGAAGAGAGAGAGAGAGAGAGAGAGAGAGAGAGATAATTGTTTTAGTAATCAGAGAAAGTAGAGAAAAATCGATCGGTTGCTTAATTACGTATGTATATTTTCGCATATGTCTGAGACTGAAATAAAGTTTAAAAGCTAAAAACAGGGGACAAACGTTTTCTCTTCTGGCTCCATGCATTCCAGCCAATTTTCATCTTCAAAAATTTAAATGCAATGCCAATCGCTATCTACTGATTACCATTTTTGTTCTTGCTCAATAGTAATGTTTCTATTTCTAAATCTTCCACATTCAGTAACACCGTGTGTCATAGTGGTTTTACTCTTTTGCGTGGGGTGAAATTGATTAAAAGATTGCGAGAAACCACTCGCGTTAATAAAGTGCCAATTTAACATCGACGTTTTAAAAATATACTTTCTTTTCTGAATTTCTGGGATGAGGAGTTATCATTGTCTTCATGATATGGTTGTTATCACACAGTTTCGGCTGTTATGTATTCTGGCCTTCGTCCGGATAACCTTCAGAGAATTTCGACATGAACACTTTATTTAATATAAATGTTGATTGTTCTCTTGTCCAGATATATCTCGCCTGTTCAGTTATTCAGTCAGTCAGTTAAGTGCCGTACGTGATACACACTTGGGTGATCATGTCTCTTTCGAAATATGACTGAACGGACAGAAGATTTTCCCACTGTAGTTTACCATTACTTTCTGCGGTAGACTAGTTACCACCCAAGAGTGTAGAACCCAATCTGTCCTGTTATTTAACCCGTAGTAGAAGGAGAAGGGACGAATTAATAATTTTCCCAAGGGTATTTGCGCAAGTGAATACAACGAATTCCACTGAAATTCTAACTCAGCTCTCCGATTTCTCGCTCCGAGCCGATATCCACAACACACTACTCGCTTCGAATCCAAGCAAATATTTCCCAGTCCAGTAACTGAGTTTGCAATTAGTTTGTCACCCAATTCACAAGCCTGTTGTCCCATACAATTCTGAGGGAAGAAATTCGAATCTTAAGCCTCAAGACGCGAGTCCCAAGTGTAGAAACACAACTCTGAATTCAAATCCATATATTGCCCTGCTGCACACATAATTGTAGTATCAGTCACAAGATGGCCCTGTCGGTGTTTAAGAAATATAAATGGGTCTGTGCAAATATGGCCAGAAACGAACAGCCATCCTAAAGATTAGAAATGGATTTGAGATTTGAAGTCCAAACAGCTCTGATGTTGAGTTATATGCCTATACAATTAACCCTCTAGGGCCATTCGTATCATATTTGATACAGTATTTCCCTATAAGGAAACATTTGGTATTTCCCTATAAGGAAACATTTGGTATTCATTGACTGAGCAGTCAGTACTGCTTTCATTTGAAATTTATAAAATATCTCTTAAAAAATTTTTCAGGAAAATATTTCTTTCAAGGCTTGTTTTCATACTGTATCAAATATGATACGAATGGCCCTAGAGGGTTAATGAGTACATTCAGTTCTATACGTGATACACCGACTGGACAGAAAATTTTCCCGCAGTAGGTTGTCATTACTTTCTGCGCTAGACTGATTGCCAATCAAGGCGATAGAACTAGATCTGTTCTGCTATTTAACCCATAAAGCAATGGATTAATAGCTTTCCCAAGGGTATTTGAGCGTAACTGATATCAAAGAATTCAACTGGGATTTGAACTGGGATTTGAACTGGGATTTGAACTTCGATTTCTTGTTCCGAGCCGATATCCATTACATCACAACGCACATCCAGGCTTATACAATTCATACGAACTAACAATAAACCCTAAAATTCTCCGATAAATAATGTTACTGCTTTCCTTAAATTAATCAAAAATCAAATAAATATTTATTTTTACAATTTTCATCGATGTTTCAGTTAATCTTATTATTATTTTTATTGCTATTCTTATTATTAGTTAGTTAAATACCATACGTGATACACGCTTGGGCGATCATGTCTCGAAAGAGACATGACTGACTGGGCAGAAGATTATCCCGCAGTAGGTTGCCATTGCTTTCTGTGGTAGACTGGTTGCCGACCAAAGCTATAGAACCCAATCTGTCCTGCTATTTAACCCATAACTGGAAGGAAGAGACGGATTAATACCTTTCCCAAGGGTATTTGCGCGTAAGTGAATGCAATGAATTCGGCTGGATTTCGAACTCGGCTCCTCGATTTCTCGTTCCGAGCCGATATCCAATGCACCACGACGCACGAAGACGTCTTATTATTATATGATCTTATTTTCGGGGATTTTTCAGTGAATCTTTCTTCGTATTATTTCATGATCTATTATTATTATTATTATTATTTTAAATTTCAAAGCAGTGATAAGTCATACTTCGTAGAAATTTTAAGATTTATTAACTGACTGTTAACTTTTTACTTTTATTTTAAGTTTTTCATAATTAAATTCGTTATAATACAAGAAACAACAGTAATATTTTGTACTTAATTAAACACTAATCTGACTTACAGGAGCAATAAAAACAGTAAAGAGAAAAATTAACCAACTCTTTTTTCATAATTATAAATAGTGTATTATCGCCCGGTTCACACTCCACCCACGTCTGTTGAACGGGTGAAGGGGCTCATCCCTTGTTTCTTGTTTAGGATGCAGTTTCCGGTTTTTTCTTTTCCAATCTTTTCACTCTTTTCTCTCTTTATTTTTTTTTTTCAATTGGAGTAGATAGACTAAACTATCGCCCGGTTCACACTCCACCCACGTCTATTGAACAGGTGAAGAGGCTCATCCCTTGTTCCCTGTTTAGGATGTGGTTTCTGGCTTTCTCTTTTCCATTCTTTTTACTCTTACGTAGCCCCCTGCGCATCAGTGGCGTTATCGCCTTGCTTGGGGTGATATGATTAAAAAAAAAAAAAGTAAGAATTTGAAGCTAGTTCCTATCGAAGACCTAAATAGGGTTTTGGCAAAATAAGACATCATGAATATGGACTCATCATCACGAATATGTGAATTACATTTAATTTTAAACTCTGGGGTGAAGTGGGAGTTTACAAAAGATTTCAAAATTTTAACGTAAATTTATGTATCCCGTCTTTTATTTTAGCTATAAACGCAGGCATAACATCGAAATATACTTTAGCATCATTAAGAGGTTCATTTGACACCTAGTGGTCATTGTTCGTATAACAAATGTAAAACAACAAAACAATTTTTTTCTAAGTTTTGATTTTTATGGGACCGGAAAAAAACATTACATAAGTTTCTGGATAAAATATTTACATCTATCTGTCTGCAGGTAAACAAAAAAAAAAATTAAAAATTCCTTTCGCTAACCCAGTGATTCTCAACCGCATTGCCGAGCCACACGAATGTGCCGCCCGATCCTCTCAAGTGTACTGCGAAATATTGAATGACTTATATATATATATATATATATATATATATATATATATATAGTCATCCGTAGACAGATATGTTTCGCTGTATCACAGCTCATCAGTACGGTTAGACATCCGATTGCTTCATCCAGGATTGAAACCCGACCGAATTGACGTCAGTCGGCGATTCTACCTTTGAGCTATTGGGAAGGCGGACTTTAGCGTGTTATATACAATTGAAACACACGCCAGTAGCTGAGAGTGTTCAAATTCATTACTGAATTAACAAGTCGAGTATATATATATATATATATATATATATATATATATATATATATATGCAGGGGGTGCAGGGGATTACATAGGAGATAAGTCATGAGAAAGTGGGACAAGTTATAGGGAGTGTTAGGAAGTAGATAAGAGAAGGATGAGAATACTTGTGTCATGAGAGTAGAGTAGACAGAAAAAAGAACATGAGGGAAAGGATGCGAGTCAAGGAGATAGGAGATGACAATTGACCTCACACTTAAATTCTTGAAGATTGTAGCTGTCGAGGAAGCAAGTATACGGACAGGAATCCCACATGCGGGAAGTGCGGGAAAAGAAGCTGATGGACTATAAGTTGTGGTTACATTTTATTGGTTTCACTGTAAAATGGTGGGACCTAGTTATTAGTCTAGTAGATCGAGTAAATTCATGCAGAGAGGGCACCAGTAAGCTAAGCTCGTTGGAGCAGAAGTCGTAAAAGTATTTGTAGAAGAGACATACGCCGGTGAGAAAGTGACTGCAGCTAAGCTACCAAGTCAGGATCGATCACATTACAGATTCTCCGTTGGATTTTGTCAAAAACTCCGAGGTGAATAGCAGGGGCACCCGAGCAGATGTGGCAGCAGTATTCAATACACGAGCGGATGGTAGATTTATATATGTGCAGGATCGATCCAGACGGGAAAAACTTCCTGAACCGATCTTCCCAGCAGCAGATTTAGCTATAGATTCGATTTAGTCATTCCACTTGAGGTCTGCTGAGCGAGTTAGGCCGAGGAAATGCAGTGTTTTGATTTCAGGGAGACTAGCCTGAACCGTGCTAATGGTGGGTAGAAGCGATTGTCTGCGATTGTTAACAGATAGCAGCTTCGTTTTGGAGGCATTAAAGTTCACGAGCCATTTCTAATCCCAAACCACCACAGATTGGAGGCCCATTTCAAGCTCAGCAGCAAGGTTCGCCCTGTCAGTCTCAGTGGATTTTTGATCGAGGCAAGAGTAAACGGTTGTGTTGTCAGAACAAAAAATAAAAAAAAGTGGTTTGGTTTACCTGATGGACATTAAGTAAAGATTTAGTTTATCTTACCTCATGGACACAAAGAAAAGTTTTGACTCATCTAACCTGATGGAAACTAAGAAAAATGGGCTTAGTTTGCCTAATGAGTGCAAATACAGATTTTGCTCAGTTTACTTGAGGGACACTAAGTAAAGATTTGGTTTAGCTTACCCGATGAACACTAAGTAAAGATTTTGTTTACTTGATGGACACTAAATAAAAAGTTGTTTTAGTATATCTGATGGACATTAAGTAAATATTTAGTTTAGCTTACTTAATTGAAACTAAATAATATTTTTTTTTTTTTTTACCTAATGGACACTAAATAAAGGTTTTGTTCAGCTTACGTAATGGACACATAGTAAAAATTTGATTTTGTTTACGTGATGGACACAAAGAGAAGATTTGGCTCAGTTTACTTGATAAATACTAAATAAAGATTTGGTTTAGCTTACTGGAGGACACTAAGAAAAATTTGGTTTATCTGACTTGATGGACACTAAAGAAAGTTTTCGTTTAGCTTAATGGACACTAGATAACGATTTGGTTTAGCTTACTGGAGGACTTTAATTAAATATTTGGTTTATCTTAGCTGATTTGACGCTAAGTTATAAACTTAGTTTATCTTACCTAATTGACACTAAGTTGATATTAGGTTTAGCTTACCTGATGGATACAAAGAAAAGATTTGACTCAGCTTACCTGATGGACACTAAGTAAAGATTTGATTTAGCTTACCGTGGGATACTAAGAAAAGATTTGGTTGAGCTTGCCTGATGGACACCAAAGAAAGTTTTCATTTAACTTACCTGATGTACACAAAATAAACATTTGGGTTAGCTTACAAATTATTACCTAATTATTTTCTTCAGCTTACCTGATGGACACTAAGTAAAGATTTGGCTCAGCTTAATTGAAAGACACTAAGCAAATAGTTGTCATAGCTTACTGGAGGACAGTAAGTAAATAATTCGTTTAGCTTGACTGAGGGACATAAAGTAAAGATTTGTTTCAGCTAACTGGAGGACACTAAATACATATTTGGTTTAGCCTGTCTGATTGACACGAAGTAAAGACTTGGTTTAGCTTCCTTGATAAACACTAAGTAATATTTGTTTTAGCGTGTCTGATGGTCACTAAGTTAATATTTAGTTTAGCTTAACTCATTGACACTAAATAAATATTTGGTTTAGCTTACCTGATGGTCACTAAGTAAAAGTTTGTTTCAACTTACCTGATGGACACTAAGTCAATTTTTGGTTTCGCTTACTGGAGACACTATTTAAATATTTGGTTTAGCTTATCTGATGAACACAACATACAGATTTTGTTCAGCTCACCTGCTACATACTAAATTAATATTTAGTTTAGCTTACTAGAGAATATTAAAAAGTTTTGGCTCACGTTTTTTGATAGACACTAAATGAAGGGTTGTGTTAGATTATCTGATGGACACTAAGTGAAGATGTGTTTCAGCTTACGTGATGGATACTAAGTAAAAATTTCGTTCAGCTTATCAGCTTACCTAAGATTATGATTTGATTTAGCTTACGTGATAGCCACTAAGTAAAATTTGTTTCGGCTTACTTAATGCACACTAAGTAAAAATTTGATTTAGCTTACCTGCTGGACATAAAGTAAGGATGTGATTCAGCTTGCCTGATAGACACTAAGTTAATATTTGTTTCAGCGTGCCTGATGGACACCAAGTAAAGTTTTGTTTTGACTTACCTGATAGACACTAAGTTAAAATTTATCTTAGCTTAGCTGATAGACATTAATTAAAAATTTGGTTTAGCTTATCTGATGGACACTAAGTCAAGATTTGGTTAAGCTTACTGATTGACGCGAAGTAAAGAATTAGATTAGCTTCCTTAATTGACACTTAGGAAATATTTTGGTTCAGCTTACCAGATGGACACTAAGTTAAGATTTAGTTTAGCTTACCGGAGGACACCAAGTAAAGATTTCATTTAACTTAACTAATAGACACTAAGTAAATATGAGGTGTAGCTTAACTGTTGGACACTAAGTAAAGTTTTGGTTTGCATGCCTGATAGCCTCAAAATAAAATTTGGTTTGACTTAATGGAGGACACAAATAAATATTTTGTTTAGTATATCAGTTGGACACAAACTAAAAATTTGTTTCATCATACTCGATGGAAACTCAAAAAAAATGTCCTTTAGCTTACTGGAGGATGCTAAAAATGATTTGGTTTAGTTTATAAGATATACACTAACAAAAGTGTCGTTTTAGCTTACCTGATGGACACGAAGTGAAGATTTACCTCAGCTTACCTGATAGACACTAAGGAAAGATTTGGTTCAGCTTACCTGATAAACACTAAGTAAAGTTTTGGTTTAGCTTACTTGATGGATAATAAGTAAAGATTTGGTTTAGCTTACAAATGAGCACTAAAGAGTTGTTTGGGCTAACAAAGGTTTGGGTCAGCTTACCTGATGGATATAAAGTAAAAATTTGGTTCATCTAACTAGAGGATACTCAATAAATATTTGGTTGACACGATGTAAAGATTTGGTTTAGCTTACTTGATGTACACTGAGTAAAGATTTCGTTTCGCTTACCTGATAGATAATAATTAAAGATGTAGTTCAACTTACCTGATGGACACTAATTAAAGATTTGGTTTAGCTTACATGATAAAAAGAAAGTAAAGATTCGGTTCAGCTTACTGGAAGACACTAAATAAATACTTGGTTTAGCTTACCTGATTTTAGGATATATACAGGGTGTTGCAGCAAAATCCGGCACTTGACCAAAAGAAAACGAAATAGGCAATAAAAACAAAAGCTGTATATGCAGATACCTGACGGTTTGACAACTCACCAACGTTTTTCTCTCTACTCTTTTCCAGGATGAAATATGAGCGCAGATAAGCGGTCTTATCTTCTTTTCGCATCGGCAAGAAGCCTGCGGAAGTGATGGCCTGGTTTAGGATTAAGAGGACAATGGTCATGGACATTTGGAGAAAGTGGAAGGCTTGTGAGAACAAGTACGATGTTACTGCCAAACGAAAGGCCCACAACGTTTGTTTTTCGGCCGTTAGGACTGGCGAGTTCGTCGCCGCCATCAAGGAGACAGTCGACAATGATAGAAGCCAGAGATACGCCAAGATCGCCGCTGACATGGGTTGTCACAAATCGACAATCTGCTGAACGATCAAGACAGGCATTGGTTACTCCTCCTACCGCAAGTCTTACCGCACGCCCACCACGAATGCCTCCAAAGATTCGAGGAAGGTCAAGGCTGCGGCTATGCTGAACGAGCTCATGCACGGGTCCACCCGGATGCTGAGGTTCTTCTCTGATCAAAAGAAATTCGTACAGGACCAGAAAGCAACAAGCAGAATGACAGGTGAATGTGCAAAGATATCGAGGAGGTTAACGTCGTGAAGCATACGAAGTTTCTCTCCTTCGTCATGATTCTTGGCGTCATCTCCAGCGAAGGGGCGCCATGCCCCCGTTCTTCTTTCAAAAGGGCCTGAGACTCACCGCTGAGAGCTACCAGGAGGTGCTGAGAAGCGTGGTGAAGCTTTCAGTGGACCAGATCGCCCCTGGACCCTCCTACGTCTTCCAGCAGGACTCTGCTCCTGCACACAAGGCCAAGACGACCAAGCCGTGGCTGCTCAACAATGTTCCTCACCACTATTTCTTCTGGGGCGTGATCGAGGCTAAGACCAACAAGTACGCCCATAACATGGTCGACTCTCTGAAAGCTGCCATCGTGGAGGCATTCACCGCTATGGACAAGGACATGGTCAGCAAAGCGTGTGATTCATTTCGCGCCCGCGTTGAGATAGTCATCATCGCCGGCGGCGGTTACATTGAAAAATAATGTCGTATGTAACTCTAACTGTTGTTAAATAAACTGTCGGGTCTCTGCATATACAGCTTTTGTTTTTATTGCCTATTTCGTTTTCCTTTTGTCAAGTGTCGGATTTTTCTGCAACACCCTATATATATATATATTAAGTAGATATTAACGTGTGCGCCTAAAGGCAACAGCGTATTTCATGCTTAAACGAAATCTTGCATTTTTTAGTGTCTTTCTGATTACTCTTCTAATTGTTCACATCCAGTAATCACTTGTGTTTTTGTGGCTGTGCTGCCTTGCTTAGGGTCATTTCGATAAACAATACCTTAAAACTATATATATATATATATATATATATATAAAGAGATAGAGAGAGATAGAAAGAGAGATGTATGGATATATCTATCAAGTTGCTTGCTTATGTTATTCATAACATAAAGATAGCATATAAAAATAACGTTTATAGTAATAAGAAATACACACACACACACACACACACACACACACACACACACACACACACACATATATATATTTGTGTGTGTACGTGTGTGTGTATTATTTTTATATCAAATTGATTGCATATGTTATTTTTTCTAAATAACTTTAAAGCTGCTTTTATTACTCATTACCGACAGGTTTTAGTGAGTTTTTGGTAATTGTTTTATATTGTTTAAATCTTTATAAAACAATGTGTCTACCAAGGAAAGTAATTTCGCACGGTTAATCATATTTTTATTTTATATTTGTGGGGACCTTCGCTTTTATAATTAAGCTAATAGAATGTTCAATAAAAAGGATTGTGTTTTAATGCAGAGTTCATAAACGGATTATAGAACAAATTTTCTTTCAAGACTTTTTTAAGGGTTTTTATTTAATGTATGTTTTCTGTTAACATTGAGATGTGGTCAATAAATCTGCTTTATAGAGAATTAAGTAATATAAAACACTAATAAGCAATAATTTTCAAAATCATGCTATTGCTAAAGAAATAAGATTGAAATTTATATATATATATATATATATATATATATATATATATATATATATATAATTCATAAAAGATTTGAGATTATTACAATATATATTTCACCGCGTCCTGATGTTATTATCGCGGCTCGATAAAATTGTCATTAAAAACGACTGACAAGGTAGTGCAGTAAGGTATTTTATTTTATTTTTCTTGGGTTCTCAAAATTTTGTTCTTTTCTGGACACAAAAAGTGGGATTGCTGCCCAAATATACGATATATATATATATATATATATATATATATATATATATGTGTGTGTGTGTGTGTGTGTGTGGCGGGTGTAAAAAGACTGAGAAGCCGTGAACGTTTTGTTTAAAGTGTAGATTTATTGTTATTATTAGTATTAATATTACTTGCTATTTGTATACTACATTATGTGTCCATAATAGTATTTGTGTCGCTACACGTGTTTCGAGTCCAAAGTTGATCCTTTGAACTCAAACTTTGGTCTCGAAACACGTGTAGCAACACAAATACAATTATCGACATTTAATGTATTATACAAAAAGCAAGTAACATTGATAATAATAATAATAATAATAATAATAATAATAATAATAATAATAATAATAATAATAATAAACAAACACTGGTATGAACATCATCCAGCACCGGTTACAGAAATAGAAGATGTAACCATTCTATGGGATTACACCATCTACACAGACAGAAAAATTGAAGCAAACAGGCCAGACATTATTGTTAAAAACCAGAAGGAGAAAACTTGTCTATTAATTGATATGGCTTGTCCAGCGGATTGTAACATAGCAACCAAGGAATTTGAAAAACTGTCAAAATATAAAGACCTGGAAATTGAAATAGAAAAAATGTGGAAATTGAAAACAAGAGTTGTACCAGTGATAGTAGGTGCACTTGGAATGATAAAAAATGGAACAAAACAACACATTGAAAGAATCCCTGGAAACCCCAGCTTAAGAGATATACAAAAAATTGTCTTATTAAGTACAGCCCACACACTAAGGAAAACGTTATCTATGTTATGCTGGGGATGATAGGGAAGATAGAAAAACATGAAATGGAGTCATAACAACACGCCACTACCTGCCTTAGGTCTCCCCGCAGACTTGGTTGGTAGTGAGACCAATGCAGAAATCGAAATATGATGAAAAATGAAATAATAATAATACACTTTAAACAAAACGATCCCGGCTTCTCACACTTTTTCCAGCTATACCAATTTCTTTTGTTGGAACAACCCCTATTTCTATTTTCAATATATATATATATATATATATATATATATATATATATATATATATAAGCTCTTCAGAGTAGTTGCCATGAAAATACACGTACAATAGACAGGGGGAAGCCACGTAATGTTGGTGAGAAAGTGATTGAAGACAAGCTGCCAAGTTAAGATCGATTATTGCAGATCCTTCTTTGGATTTTGTCAAGAACCTCAAGATGAATAGCCACAGCACCCGACCAGATACGGCAACAATATTCAATATATTTTATAAAAGAACAGTTGCGGTTTCTCTTTTTATTTAAAATATACAATTTTCTCTCATTGGAATCACTGTAACCTCTTCATTATATATATATATATATATATATATATAACTGTTCTTATATATATATATATATATATATATATATATATGAGAAATGATAAAACCTTATTGGGACTGATGCTTTGAAAAAACTACAACACTTATCAATTCCGCATTTAATCTCCTTCGAAGAAGACCTCTTCTGAAGCTACGCATTAATTTCCATTAATGGAAACATTCCTGGAATTCATTTTCGCGCATAGCGAGCAGCTGCCTCGTTGCATAATTCTGGATTTCCTCGACGCCTTGCAATCTTGTTCCTTTTAAGTGGGATTTGAATTTAAGAATAGAACAATGTCGCGAGTGGGAGTGGGTGATCTGGGGATTATGGTGGTCGTCGTCGTAAAGTAAGCGAGTAATATTCAAGAAATCTTTTTGTCTTCTCTTGTCGGATATGGAAAACGTTTTACTTTGCCAAAATCTGCGGCACACGACTTGTCACTGATGGAACCTCTGTAGTGCTGTGTGGTGAGGCGACCACACTCTACTCACTCTCCTTCTAAGCATTGCTATAAACAAGGAAAGTAGGCAGGAACGTTATAACTTGGTGTATATGTGCGACAGATTTCAAGGCCAGTCTGAGCTAAGCGACTTCACCCTGCGTACTTTAGCTTCGTTACCATAGCAACAGTTCCGATACTTTTGGATCAAACCTCATATATGCGCGTGCGTATGTTTGTAAGTAAGAGTGTGCGCGTGTGTAGCGCGTCACTTTTCATTGATCGTATCTTTGTTATTCTGCAAAGTAAGAATGAAGAAAGGAGGTAAAAGAGAATAAATCTCCCAAGACGATAGTCGTAATGAAAAGATACGCGCGTTTCTCATGTGAAGCGAAGAAAACTTTTCTCATCAAAACCAAAGGCATTTTATTCAAAACGCATCGATGAACTGTCTGATAAGTGGCCCTTACTCACTGCATCAATGATGAATATATGATTGAATAAAATCTGATTGTACTTTATTTTTTGGAAAAATTTCAAAAAAAACTAAATGTATGGTCATCAGTCAAAGAAAGACCAAAAAATACCAACTACAGGCCGAAGAAACTAAAATAAAACTAGTAAAGAAATTTACATATCCGAGATGGAAAGTGCAACACAGAGATCCGAAGGCCAAGAACGCATTTTAAAAGCTAACCAGTGTACTAAGAGACAGGAAAATCTCATTGGAAATGAAGAAATAGTGCTGGACTGCTATGTGTTATCTGTCTTTCCGTATGTCAGCGAATGTTGGACGATCTCTTCAAGAACGAAAGAGAGACTCGAGTCAGCATAAATGTGGTTCAACAGAAAAATGCTGAGGATATCATGAATCGAACATGTGGGCAACGACGAAGTGTTGGAGAGGATGTAAACGAGAAGGACGCTTATACTTAACATCAGGATTAGACGGCTGAGGTCTCTAGGACAAGTAATGAAGAAGGAGGGTTTGGAGAATCTGATACTCACAGGATGGATAGAGGGAAAGAAAGACGGGGAAAGCAGAGCGAGTCATATTTGATGGGCTTGAGCAAATGGATGGCAGAGCGGGATTTAAAAGAGATACCAAGATTAAAAATATCAAGAGCGACAATGGACAGGGGCAAGTGGAAGTCCATGATCTTTTATGTTCTGAAGGGACAGGGTACATAAAGAAGAAGATAAACTTGAGAAAAAATCACGGAAATTATTTATGACTCAACCAAATAGAATTCACATTTATCCTTCTTCTCAACACAGGGGACAGTTTATCTGCACGTGTAATCCACATTTTGAAAGGAGTGAGTAAATTGATTTTTACCTTTTTCAATGTCACGGTTGAGAACCGACTTGCAACGCAAATTGTAGCGAACATCCCCCTCATTCTATTCGTATTACATTGGTGAATTGTAAGTTTCACTCGAGCATCTTTTTCTCACGAGCAGCTGCTTTGTGCAACCGACTCCCAGTCTACTAAAATCTAGAGCCAACTATCATCTTCCTCGCGTATTTATATAAAGTCTAGCTCCAACTCCTTACATCTCTACCTCAAGTGGCTCTTGGACCTTGTACATGTTGAATACTATTGTAAAATAAAAATTAGAGCGAAGTGAACGAACCAGAATAGTTCAGAATTCGAAATCAGATTTCCGGACAGTTTCTTGCGTTAAATAATCTACACAGTTTTTTTTTTTTTTTTTTTACTGTTTCAGTATCTCAGATATTCAGTTTACAGTTTGGCATTCATTTATCTAGGAACATCATTTCTAGTTTTGTATGTGATACAAAAAAAAAATTAAATTTAAATGTGACGAGCAGGCATATATGAAAAAAAAAGCCAAATGTATTTCGTAATTGGAAAAAGGTGAAATCTTACTTTAAAATAAAGTCTCAAAACATATGAGTTGAGTTTTATGTTTAACTAGCAGTATAGCCCGGCGTTGCTCGGGTATAATGAAAGCTTTAAAACTAATCCATGGTCCTGGAGATCAGACTCTTTGGACGTTGACACGAAAGACTAAAAAGCAATAGTTGTTTCCAGTTAAAGCGAAACCGTAGACTGAAAGAAAAATGAATGGATGTAAGTCAAATTTTGATTTTCTGGTATCCATATCAAATAAGTTTTTTTCGTCTTAAACTGAATTTTGAAGGCTAAATAAGTCCTCTGAGTAAATGGTATCATGGCTGAAAGTAAGAACTACAATTATACCTACTTAGAACCAAACCCGAAGCAAAAACTAAAATAAAAGGGTTAAAAAAATACAAACATACAGGCCGATAAACAGACACACTCACACAAACATCTTGCCTTATATATATATATTATCGATTTTCTGCACTATTGTAAGAACTGCAACCTTGAAACTTCTGAATATCGTTTGTTATGTCTTTGTCTATGGGTGTATCAAATTTGATTAAAATCGGGCCACTCCTTCTATAACCCGATTTTTTCGATTATCGATTTTCGATATTTATCGGGGGTACATCGACACAAAACCTAACTAAGAACACTCGCAGACTCTTATAGTACAACTGTGTAAATTTTCAAGAAAATCGGTTCAGCCATTTCGGTGTCTATAGGTAACGGACACAGACACACACAGACAGACAAAGTTCCATTTATAAATAAGTTTAGATATATGCTTAACATTTGGACTTACCTGAGCCTTCTCATACTTATAAACCTAATACTTATAAAAAGATCTTAGCTTTGCTTCGTACTTGAGATATGCTTCATGCTTAAAATATGCCTAATTATTGGACTGATCTGAGTTTTGTCATGCTGATAAGCTTCATGCTAATAAAAATGATCTGAGCCTTGTTTAGCGCTTAAAATATACTAATTTGAGCCTTTATATGCTTATAAGAAATCTTGCTAATAATACTAGTGCATTTAACAATTAAATAGGGGTGAGATATAATGATGTTTTTTTACAAGGGCGTTAGTGTGAGGCGAACAAAAATCGTCTCCGTTTGAATCTGTACTTGGCTCAACACTTACTCTTTTCACGCTGATAACCGCTAAGCTGTCACAATTCCACACAAGAGACAAGGCTGGAATTTAAACTCAAAAGATCATGTGTTAAATAGCAATCTACCCTACTCTTTGACGCCTAGATGGAGAGAAAAGATATGTTCGTCTCTGAAAAGAATTAATGATTTGAAATTAAAAAATACTGTAGCGGTTAAACATTTTTTCTTTTCGAACCGATTATAATACATTTCTTTTTTAGTTGAATTGAGGGAACACAATCTATTAGGTAATTTAGAAAATAGTGCCCTATTTTGGAATCAACTTTTATTCTTTAATTAATATCAGTCAAAATAGAAACCTCGAACATTAGTCAATTTTGCCATTGAGTTAAAAGGTTATTCATATTTTTACAATAAAGCTCTACAAGTTTGAATGTCAAGAAAGCTTTGAAGTCAGTTTCTGCTTTGCAACAGAATGTCTTTTGGCTTAAAACTTCTCAAGCAGCTTGAAAAAGGGGTAGTCAGTGGGTGATAGAGCAGGGAAATATGGGAGATGCAGCAAAGTCTCGTATCCCAAGCCGGTGAGCTTCTGCAGTAGCATGGTAATGTCGATTAATCAGTGCTGTTCATATTTTCTTTACTGAATGTGCATTTTATCTTGTTGCAGGTAGTAAACTTCGTTAGTGATGTTCTGGTTAGATTCCAGAAAGCTGTACTGAGTAACACCAATGTCAGACCACAGACATTTGCCATAATTCTATGTTGGTGAAATTTCGGTTTTGAAAAATATTTGGGACCTTCGTCAAACCATTAAGACGATCATTTACGATTGTCATAAAAGATCCATTTCTGATCACAAGGAACTATTCATTAAAAAAAAAGGATCATTCGATTTTCGCAATATCGAACACACTTCAAAACATCGAATTCATTGACTTTCAGTGAATTCATGTAGAACCAATTTATCAAGTTTATTCACTATGCTAATTTACTTGAGACAGTCCGATATTGTTGAAATACTGACACCCATTATCTGGGACATTTGACTTAGGTTTTGTTAGACTAGTGTTTTCAGATGTTGTCAACTACAGTTGAACCTCCTCTACGACCCTGATCTTGAAGACTCGTATCCTCACTGCGAAACTTCAGAAACCAGCCCCATACACTCCGAGCACTATCGGATTCTTCATACATGTTCTGTTAATGTTGGCAGCAGTTTGACTATGTTTGAATTTATGCAATAAAGAAGTAACCATATCTTTGTTTTACATGTTCAAGAAGCGGAGTATATAACGTATTGTGTTAAATTCTGTGGTTGATGTGAAATTAACAAAGAGTACACTTTGGTCATTAGGAATGCGCAAAATATTTTTTCATAATTATTATAATAACCAAATTGAAATATTTATTCTCAAGTTTGACATTATTTTCCGGACGTTTAACCATATGCAGGGAGAAATGATATGTTTATTTCTGAAAAGAAAGTAAAATTTTATAATGATAAAAAATATACACAGTGTTTGAATGATAGATCAATGTTTTCATTCTTTTTTGTTTACTTCACCTGTACCGCCACCGTACCCCATCCTTATTCAATCGAGTGCTTACCAGTGATGAAAAGTGGGTTCTGTACGAAACTCCCAAGCGTTCCAGACATTGGTTGTCTCCTCAGGATTCTGTCCGTCACACCACAAGAACGCCTATGCACCCACGCAAGATTATGGTATGTGTCTGGAGAACAGGCCGCCAATTCTTCAGTTGACTTGAAGATCTGGTTAAACTTCCGCGGTTCATTTAAATTATGATGATAAAAAGTGAGTTTCCTTTTATGATTTATTTATTAACGCAAACAAAATAATTTACTATAATTCTCTCTATTATAATAAAGACCGTTATATATATATATATATAGTGGTGGTTCAGTGGATATCAGATCGGAACGAGAAATCGGGGAGCCTAGTTCAATTTCCAGTTGAATTCGTTGCATTCACTTACGCGCAAATACCCTTTGCAAAGGTATTGATCATCTATTTCCTCCAGCTATGGGTTAAATAGGAGAACACAGTGGGTTCTTTAGTCATGGTCGGTAACCAGTCTACTGCAAAAAGTAATGACAACCTACTGCGGGAAAATCATCTGCCTATTCAATCACGTCTCTTTCGAGACATGATTGCCATAGCGTGTATCACGTGTAGCCCTTAACTGACTGACACATCCTTCATTCAGTAATAAATAAGAACACTTTAGGCTACTGGCGTATGTTTAGATGTTATATCATACGCTAAAAGTCTCCCTCCCTCAATCCATAGCGACCATAACTCAGAGGTAGAATCGCCGACTGACGTCAATTCGGTCGGGTTTCAATTCTGGCTAAAAGCAATCGGATGGCTAGCCGTCTGCGGATGACTCTATATATATTCTTCATTTGTAAACGAGTTATTACGCGACGTGAGGTTTCTAGCATGTGGTGTCCTCAGGTGACTTGCAATATTCAAATGTTTTCCAATATAACTATATTGAACACTTTTTAATACAACTGTATACTGATCTAATTATATTATGACCAAAAACTAAGTAATCAAACAATATATATATATATATATATATATATATATATATATATATACATACTACCAGTTATTAAATATTACTAACAGTTATGAAAGCACTTGCCTCGTGATTGCTCTTTAAAAGTGTTTTATTATGTTATTGTTGTCGTCCAGTCGAATAGTATATATATATATATATATATATCCTCTTTTATAATAAAGACTGTATTGCATTTATATATATATATATATGTGTGTGTGTGTGTGTGTGTGTATCCTCTTTTATAATAAAGACTGTTTTGCGTTTATATATATATATATATATATATATATATATATATATATATATTCAGATACTTTAATCCAAGCGGAAAAAGCAGGAAGGTAAATTCCAAAAACCCGATCCTAATTAATATTAAAAATTTTATTTTAATATTAAAAAATGATACAGGAAGAGAGCTCCATGTAATAAAATATTACAGAGCAAATATAAATTAAAATAGGATTAATTCAAGGATGTTGAATGACCATTTCGAAATGGCCATTCAACATCCTTGAATTAATCCTATTTTAATATATATATATATATATATATATATATATATATATATTCTGTCACGCTCAGGTGATTTTTTTCTCATGTTTTAATATAAGATTCGCAATAGTATTTACATCAATAGATATATTAACTGTCATTTTAGACGGTATACTGATATAAATATTTTGCCGTCATGTTTTTTTTTTACGGCATGGGCACATTAGTTTGTAATAAAAGATAATAATTAAAATCATTAAATAACTTATTCATTATTCTGTTCATTATAATTTAACATTTAATAAGATATTAGAGATTGAGATTTGTTTAAAATATCATCTTTGAAATTTTGAAATTTGAAGTGGCATATTCTTAAATCTTCTTCCTACGATTCTAGCCGTGATCAATTTTTTTTAAGATTATTTACAGAAGAAAAAACTTGCTTTTTATATAATTTGATATTATTTTATATATTATGTATACGTTTATTTATTACTTGCATAATCGGTTTAAAAGGGTGTCAATTTTGATACATGCACTTAATGTGCTTGGAACTTCTTTCGAAAATAATTTAATTAATAACCTTTAAAATTTTCCACGGCATACATACAATCCTCTCACAGCTGAGTACCGTGGTACGCTGGTTTGAAACAAAAACACGCACACACACACACACAAAAAAAAACCACTGTATTAGATAGATGTAGAAGAAATTCGTTGATACCTTTCACAAGGGCATTAATGTGGGCACACCATTTCACTTGAAATCTGAACTCAAATCAACAAATTTAACTTTCAGCCCTAGCAATTGCTTCATATTTTAAAAACTATGCTAATTTATTGTGTTCGCAAAGGCGGGCATATAGAATTATAGGGTTTAATATAGAAGAATCAGGCAAAGAAGATAAAAATGTAGTAATAATGATAAAAGAGAACATTATTCACTGTTTTACATGATTTGTTTCCTGATTGATGTTAATAACGAAAGATAACGACGAGCGAGAGAGATAGGAGAAAAAGAGAGATACTTTCAGTCAAGGTCTGTTCAGAAAGAATCCAGCTATATTTAATACCTCGATAACCGATCAAACAAGGCCTAAAAAAATACAATCTCCATTGAGGTCATTCAATCAGCAGAATTACATCATTGAATGAGTTTCGGTGCTGTGAATTAACGTCGATTTACAGTAACCTAGCTGGTAAATCAACAAGTATTCATCAACTTCATCCGCGGATACTATCCGAATAGTTACAAAGACTTTTGAAGGATGTCATTGTTCAGTGAACGTAGCCCAGATGACGATGTTGGTGTCAAACTTCAAAAATAAGCAGCAATACATTGCAGACGAAATTGTTTCTGAAACGTTAAGTACACTAAAGAGTGATCCGCGTACTGGGAGGTTTCCGACAAACAGTAAAACCTAAATGTAATTTACGTTCTGGAACGATTTACAAAAAGCAGAACATCCAAAACTGATAAACGTTATGAAATTCTTTAAACGTGATGCATATTCTGAAAGGTTTTCATCAAGAAGATAACGTACAAATAATTGATCCACCTTCTAGAAGGAGTTCAACAAGTAGAACATTCAAAAATTAATCCTAGTTTTGGAAGACCTTTCAGTGGAAGGCTTCTCACAGACAGAACATCCAAAGCTGATCAACCTTCTCGAAGGCTTTCAACAGGCAGAACATCCAATGTGGTACACGTTTTGGATGGCCCTCAACAAACTGAACATTCAAAAAGAATACATCTGTAAGGCCTTCCATAAGCAGAATACCCAAAATTGATCCACGTTCAAAAAGGTTTTTATCAAGAAAACTTAAAAAAAGAATCAACGTTTTCATGAGCTTTTCCACCTTTTAATGGCCTACAACCATTCTAACGCCCCCAAAACATCATATTATCCTTGCTTTCTAACTCCAGACTAGCCATGAAAGCTGGAGTAAATAGTTGTCATCAGCATAAACACCCAGTTGAGAACTGATGACATCAGTTTACACACACACACACACACACACACACACACACACACACACACACACACACACACACACACACACACGCACATCTGTCTGCGGATATATATATATATATATATATGTTCCTGAAAGTTAGTTTCACTGAACTTTTTATAGAAACATGAAGCAAATAAAAACTATAACTAAGAAATTTCTATTTGACTGATTTTGTTACTGCTTTTATTTCCATATGTCAAATTTAATTTTTAGCAACACCGGTTATGTATAATAACGTATTAAAATAAATTAGTAACGTTCAAGGAGAAACAAAAATAGATTTAATTTGTTCGATTCAGTTAGTTTTGTTTAACGGTATATCAACACCTCAATGGGTCATTTGATGCCGACAATACTTTTGCAATAGATTTGTATGAATAGACTATGTATTCTTTGTAAGAAATTAGTTTGTAGATCAGGTTTCACTGACGTATTTTTGTAAAGAGAGTTTTGTCAAGAGTCGGATGTATTACTGATATATATATATATATATATATATATATATATATATATATATATATATATATAAGGTAACCAAAAAAGTTCTGTCAGTTTTGTGATTAGTCATTGAATGAAGTTGAAATATTTACGAAATGCGTGTTGTAATTGTTTTCAAATTCGGACAGCCGGAAGTAGGAACATCAGACGTTATAAAAAAAAACACCGTGTCCGACCATCAGTTATAAGCCGAACAGCTGTGAGAAGGATGGAAGTGTCTAAAAATCTCGATCGGGGTTGTTTGCTTTACGACTTCAAAGTGGGCTTATCAGCAGCTGCATCAAGTCGCCGCATACGTCAAGCGTTTGGGGATAGTGCTGTGGATGAACGTACTGCAAGACATTGGTTTCGAAAATTCAAGTCGGGAGAATTGTCTCTCCATGATGAGCCTCGCAGTGGACGACCACTGGCCTTGAATGACGGAGTGCTGAATGCGGCCATTAAAGAGGACAGTAGTCTAATGTGTGGTGAACTTGCAAGACAGTTCAACGTTTCCGATGAAACAGTTAGACTTCACCTGTACCGCCACCGTACCCCATCCTTATTCAATCGAGTGCTTACCAGTGATGAAAAGTGGGTTCTGTACGAAACTCCCAAGCGTTCCAGACATTGGTTGTCTCCTCAGGATTCTGTCCGTCACACCACAAGAACGCCTATGCACCCACGCAAGATTATGGTATGTGTCTGGAGAACAGGCCGCCAAGTGGTTCATTATGAACTGTTACGAACGGGCCAAACGGTTACTGAAGACCTATACTCGCAGCAATTGAAACGTGTGCAACAGGCATTGCGCCAGAAGGAGCCAGCACTGGTGAATCGCAAAAGTGTGCTTTTCCTCCATGACCACACCAGGCCGCATGTCGCGCGAGTGGTCAGGGATACCATACAGCAACTTGGGTGGGAGACTTCGTGCCATCCACCTTATTCACCTGACCTTGCGCCATCCGATTACCACCTCTTCCACTCCCTGGATAATCATCTTCGTTGGAAATACTCCACCAAATAAGCAGACTTGCGCAAAGCCCTCATGGACTTCTTTTCGTCAAAACCCCCGGGTTTTACCGCAAGGGCATTGAACAGCTGGAGTCACATTGGCAGAAGGTGCTAGATGCCGATGGTGATTACTTCGAAGACTAGATATGTTACACATAATGTGAAGCGTTTTCTTTTTCCTTTTAAAACGCACAGGACTTTTTTGGTTACCTTGTATATTGTTTCTCCAAAATATATTGCTATTAATATTTTTCTTCCAAAATGTATTGCTGGTAATATTTTTTTCTTCAAAAATGTATAGCTGGTAATATTTTCTTCTCTAAAATGTAGTACTGTAATTTTTTCTATAAAACTTATATTTTTATACTTTCATAGTGTTTTGACCTCTGTTTGTGAGGTTAACTTTTTTCCTAAATCTGATACCCTAACGGGTGCTACCACCCCGGGTCAGGTGGACCTGGAAACAACAGCAATTAAGAGGTGGTTTCATGCGCCTCAAAACTTTTCATGTAGAGGCCTTGCTGCCGGATGTAGTTTATCGTTATACTCAGGACGCGTTCTAATTTGTTATTAATTGGTTACTAATGAAGGAATGCAATTAAAAAATAAAAATAAAATTAATTAAGAAAAGATTGCTTTGTGAAATTTATTTTTCAAACCACGCACATATTTCTCTTGTCCAAACATTATTAATGAAAGATCAATTATAGTCTTACCCCGAACGGTTACAAATGATAATTGCTATATAATATATTTACCGATCAAAAAACACCACCCTCATTTTTCTCATGATAGAAAAAAAGTATTTTACGATAAAATATTCTTCTGGGTTCATTAAGTACGCATACTAGCATCGAGTGTTGTGCATGAAAACAGACAACCAGTGATTATATCTAGAGATCTGGGCGATACGACGACATGAATTTTAAGAAGCAGAACCATAAACTTGTTGGTACTGACAATAAGATTTATAATAAAGAACAATAGGGATATTTTGGTGAAAGATAATCGTGTCTAGACTTGCTTAGGAAAAAGTAAATGAAATCAAATTTGCCCTTTTTAAGTACTTGCAGTTAAAAACTCGCACTTCTTTACAAAGGTACACACACGTACACGTGTGTCAGTTTAATGCTATCAGCTATACCCAGTTAAAGCAAAGTTGTATTATTTTAAGAGAAATTATAAACACGAGTCTTAAGCAAGACAATATCAGTGATAAAAAACGATTGGAAAGATGAAAAAATGTTTTCTGATATTTGATGACAATAAGAATATTTAGTTTCAATAGCGTAGAAAATGAAAGCCCCGTTCGTGAGTGCAATCCCAAATCTATTTAGTATAGACTCAGTTTTTGATTGATTGGTTTGTATTTTACAGCTTATCAACCGATTGTGGGTTATTTAAAGCCGAAAAACATTTCCGATTGGAGGAGGTGTAGGATACAGTAGCGTATCCGGTGTCTCCAAACACCCTCCATCTATTTACTGACCAAGTTGTAGCTGCTTAATTTCGAAGGCTTACGCCCATATCACGTTGAAACACCGGTTCCCTTACGATCACTGAAGTTAAGCAACATCTGGTCTGGTCATTGCCTTGATGGTTGACCACTTGGGAATACCAGGTTTTGTAAATTTGTATTTGCGATTGGTGTAATAGATAATGGCTCAAAATAGTTAATCGTAGAACCGAGTTTTAAGTTCCAGTTAGGTTCATTATATTCAATTACGTCATTGGAAAATGTATGAATCTACATCTTCTTCGAAGCTATGGGTTAATTAATAAGACTTGTATCATTGAAGTATTATTATCTCCAAATATAAAACTGCGTACAGAATGTTTAGATATTGGCATTAAATAACCCATATGCCGCTAAAAAAGATCGACCAAACCAACCATTAATTTCGATTAGCGAACGAGAACCTGTCGTCTCAGTGTGATTTGCCCGTAGGCGAACAGACTCCGATTCGTTGGAAACTGAGCAGTATTAAAAAAAGAAAAAAAAATAGAAAAAAGAAAAACAGAAAGAAAAAAAACGACGAGACATCCCTAGACATTGAAAGCGGACCTATAATATTTTACCCTGTACATTAAATAAAGCGTTCATTTTGAAATTACCTGATGGTTACCCAGCTTGACAGACAACTGAAGAAGGTCAGAGAGAACAACAGAAGCTTTGTGATTTTAACAACAAAGATGCAGACATTCATACTAATGTAAATGATTTCAGTAGTTTCAAGTAACTTTGTTCAAAAATATCGCTTTACATAATTATCTGGTATTTACTTCATCTGACGTTTAGTTTTAATTAGCTACGTTTAATAAAATAGGTTTTCAATATAGTGTGTCATCTGCTATATCAGTAAGCATTTAAAAATGTCATTTTTTTAATTTTAAGTGTGATATAGAAAAACAAAAATTCTTAATTTTAATTTAAATTTTTTACATTTTAATTTCAAGGTAATTTTCAATATATGCTTTTTTTCTTTTTCAATTTTAAGTAAGTTATATATGCGACTCAAAGAATAAGGAATTGCATATAGAGATGGTACTGTGAAGGGGCGAATCAAAATTAAAGACTTCTCACTGAACGATGTTCAACGACGAGGACGAAATTGATAAATACAAGCATTTTTTACGCGGGTACATCATATACACAATAAAGATATTCGAGTTAAGTGTTGAAAATAATTTACAGCTAGTTAATTATGTTATTCACTTTGATAAAATATAAATCGAAAGAAAAAACTGATTGGATCATAAACTTTATTTTTTAAGCATGAGGCAAATCAAGGCTCAAATTAGTAAAAAAAACAAAAAAAAAAAAGATAATTTAAGCAAGAAGCTAAGGTTCAATTTTTTCAGCTCAATTCTTTAGGCTTCGTTAAAAAAGAAATTGGAATCCGCTTCATGCTGAAATATTTAAAATATTTAAAGTTGTATTTTAAACATTAAATAGACTTTCATGTGTGGCTTCCATATAAATGTCAATCACTTAGTTACCATGCGTGAGACACGCTTTCGAGACTTGACTGACTGAGTAGAAGATTTTCCCGCAGCAGGTTGCCATTACTTTCTGTGGTAGACTGGTTGCCAGCCAAGGCTTTACACCCAATCTGTCCTGTTATTTAGCCCATAGATTGAGAGACAAGAGATATTAATACCTTTCCCAAGGGTATTTGCGCGTAAGTGAATGCACGAATTAGACTGGAATTCGAACTCGGCTCCACAATCTACATCTTGAAGCAATTCTCTAAGTTGCGTTAAAAAATCGTAGAGAACACGGGTATGATTCTGCATAGGGTAATGTTTGACGAGTTGATCTAGTTGATCATTATTACTGCTGAATGAGTTCAGATGTCACGAAAGTCAGCGTCGGTAAATCATTAACCCTACCAAAAGTTTTTTTTTTTAAAGAAGTTGATATTTATACTGTAATAGTATCAGCAAATAGTCCTCTACTAAAAGATTCTTTCGATAACGCAAATGATTGATTGGAACAAGTAATGCTAGCAATTATACTTATTCTGCAACGTTAATCCTTAAAGCGATATTAAATGTAAGTTTGACGCTATTTTAAATGCTAAGCAGAACGCTTTAGTGCAAATTACATGATTTAAACTTTTCTGAAAAATTAATACTGCTTACAACGAAATCAAGGTTGAAACACTGCTACGGATTGAGAGCCTGGTATATATATATATATACTCTTTGATGGTCGTTAGCATATCAGCAGTAGACCTGGTGAAACGGAAACTGTACTGTTTATCGGAGAAGAGGCCGTGGGCTGTGAGATGTTGTACCACTTCAGTTTTGATAATAGCCTCGAACACTTTTGTCAAAAATCGGTAGATAGCTCATAGGGTGATACTTAGAGGGGTCTGGGGGTTTTTCAGAGTTCTTAAAAACTGGAAGCACAGAGGAGGACTTTCAGCAGGCAGAAAAGCAAGAAGGAGAGAAGCAGTAGTTGTAGAGTTTAGAGAGGACAGATGAGAGTTCATGGGTACGTTTCTTCAGAAAAATGATTGATATTCCGTCACCTCCGCTCGCCTTATGGAGGTCAAGCTTTGAAATTATGCTATAGACCAGCGAGGGGGTAATGTGAAGGTGGGAAATAATTCCGGTGGGGTTCGTTATATTCACTTACGCGCAAATATTTATTGGGAAAGGTATGAATCCACCTCTTCTCCACCAGGTATGGTCAATTAGTAAGACTTGCTTCGCTAAACAATTATTATCTATAAAAAAATCATTTCTTAGTGTTGATAAACCGTAGAAAACATATGAAACAAAAAAAACGAATAGTTCGAAAAATTGAAATAATAACATTTCCTTTATTGTCATATTTTTCGATCCACCATTTTGCGGTGAATAAAAACTTTTTCTCTTATCTTTGCTGCTCCTCTCATTTTTTTCGTTTATTAAAATGTCTATCTTTAAAAACCTAAAAAAGAAGTGTCCAAAGTTTTCCATTACTAAATATGGCTACCGCTCGATGTGATTTAAACCCACTATTTTATACTATGAAAACTGGAGACGCCAGTGCAACATTTTACTAAACTCACATCTATGACGTGTACTTTATTCATAAGGGCTTCAAAATGTATTAAACAGAAAGCGCTCTTGTCACAGCTGAAAGGATTCTTAGCTGTGGTATATAAGGCTTTTAGACCACTTTTTATTCTGGTTCGGTAAGAAAGGTTTGAATAATCAATGGAGCAAGTGAAATCCATTTATAAGAATGTACTAAATGATCACTTCTTGACAGTTCCGTAATGGATAAAGTGATAAAACGAATAAGCAAAAAATGAAGGGCGTAACGTTAAGAAAACGTAGGAATACTGACGAAGAAGAAAGAAAAACGAAAGAATATATATATATATATATATATATATATATATGAATAAGAACGAAGAAAATAATTACAACGTTCAAAACATTAATTTGAAAGGGTGCTCAATATAAAATTAGAGCAATGAATATTTATTATTACTTATTACTTAAGAAAATGTACAAAGCGCAAACTACTAAAAAATTGTGCATTTTGTTTCGACATTGAAAGAACAATGGCTCATAATGATGGTAAAAAAATTTTATTGAAAAAAATTAGAAAAAACACCACTTCCCTTTATTTTGGGATTTTTTTTGTACGAGGTAAAACGATATTAAAAAAGTGGGGAAAGAAAGAGGGAAGAAAAGATATAAAAATAAGATGAGAAATCAAGAAAAGAAAAAGAAAGAGAAAAGGGAAAGTGAAAGATGCAGTAGAAATAGAAAGCCAAGCGGAAAATAAGTGAGTTCTTTCGGCGGACCTGAAAGAGACGACCAACATCTTTAAATTTGTTGTTTTTCATTGTTTTTGACTTTTTTCTGGGCAGTCTTTTCGATTGGTTCCCGATTATCAAAAGAAGTTTGAAAAAACTTCAATATTTAAACAATTTCAGGGGGGGCTCAGTTTCTCATACAACGTTATAGTAAATCGATCCTCCATATTGGAACCACTCGCGTTGGGGGTAGCCTTGTTTTTTCTTTTTTTTCTTTTTTTGGACGAGTTGTTGCTCTTGTTTTATTATATTTTTTTCAAGTTTTCTTCAGTTCTTACGATGGCATCTTCCTCGGAAACTCCAAGAATGGCTTTATTCAAAAATTTCGCAAAGGATTCAGTTGTTGAATATGCGCAAGCAAAGAAGTTAATTGCACAGGATCGATTTACTATGAGGTTGTATGAAAAACTGAGCCCCCTCCCTAAAATTAAGTATTGAAATTTTTCCAAATTTTCTTTGTCAATCGGAAAATTTAGGGTTTAATCGATAAGATTGCACTTAAAAAAGTAAAAAACAATGAAAAACAACAAATTTAAAGGTGGTTGTAGTCTCCTTCAGGTCCGCCGTTCTTTCAATGCCGAAACAAAATGTACAATTTTGTAGTAGTTTGTAGTTTGCACATGTTCTAAAGTAATAATAATAATAATAATAATAATAATAATAATAATAATATATATATATATATATATATATATATATATATATAAAATCATCCGCATACAAGTCTGTTTGGCTGTATCACAGCTCATTAGTGCGGCTAAATCAACTGTTTGCTTGAAGCCGGGATCGAAATAGTTATATTCAAGAATGAAAAGAAATAAACGTAGGTACCGCCACAAATGTTCAATATTTCAATTTAAATTAATTAAAAAAAAAGTTTTCTTGAAGTTTTAATTTTAGCTTTAATTGAACGCCAAGTGATTAAATTTACTAATTACAGTATGCAAAATACCCTGTTTTATTTCAAACTGAAATTATATTGATCGGAATTAAACATTTTTTAGTTTTAAAAAAAGTTTGTAAAATTTTAAAATTTTCCTCCATTTTTCATCGATTGTGAACAGAAGCCAATTCTCGGTTTTAAAAAATCTTACAAAAATAAAATACACCTCGCTGACACATTATCTTTTTCAAATTACCGAATTTAAACTTACTTTAAGTTGACTTGAAACAAGAATTATTTGCTTACTGCCTGAAATGTTTCAAAGAAAGCGTTTCTCAATTACGGTATCCTTGTTATCACATCTGTCATCGCCTTATCAAGAGGTGATAATTGATATGATTTACAGTAGCCGGCCAAAAAATGCCAAGTATAGAATACGAATTTGGTATAAATTTTATTTTGTTTTTCATATAAGGACGGACAACCCTTGAATCACGTGACCTTTTAATTATAAATATCACGTACAAATTAGATACGGGTAACCAAAATGCAAACAATTAAAATGTTTTAATTATTTTAAAAATCCATTGCCTAAATCATTTGTATTAAGCTTTTCAGTTTTCGATTAGTAAATGTAGTCTTCATGCTTTAATTTCATACCCTAGCCGGAGCAATGGAGGAAAAAATTTTAAAATATTTTTGAAGCTTTATATATTATTATAAAAAAAATGAAAATAATTCATGTAAAAATTCATTATTCATTGATTTTTTTCTTTCTTTTCAGACTATGATATGCTTAATTTATATCGTTCATATAAGCAATTAAAAGATTATACAAATAAAAATTGGCATAGTTATTGCATTTTTTGCAATTCGGATTTAATTTTTAAAAAGAAGGATAATATTGAAGAAAAAAAGACAGTTGATTAGCATTCCCCAATGACTCTTGAATTTAATTATATTAGGTTTATTGGGGAGCAAAGGCGAATTTTTAGACATTTCTGGAAATTAATTGGTGGGGGATAACATATGTAAAAAGAAATATTTTTACTATTATTTTCTAAAAATAATTATTTCAAAATTGATTTCAGTCAATTATGAATAAGTTCTGAAATTTTCATCAAAATCTGGCCATTATTTGATTTTTGCAAGAATTTCCAAATTAATGTGTCTTTCACGGTCAAAAAAGTGCCTTGCATAATATTACGCTTTTTTTTGACGTAATAAACTGGGCGTCAATTTAGGTCTCGCACTGACGAAAGAAAAAAATGATTTTTTACCAAACTTTCGAACGTGTTAGAAATAGTTTAAAAAATTATAAGAATAATTAAAAATACTTGGCTCTATCCTCTTAATGATAATATAAACATTTTGCCAATAAAACTTTGTTTTTATTTAATTTGGAGCCTTTTTCCTTCATACTATGCTGTTTTTTCAGCGATTTTTTGGAGGTATCTAAATATATGAATTGTATTGAAAGAATTCTTAATATAAAAATTGACCAGATCTTACATGTGAGGCGTTTTCAGTAACGCAATTTTGTCACGTTGACCAATTCAGAAACAAGATCTTTGATGGAGTAGTGTTGAGGGTAATGGCACATGTACTCATGTTCGTGGTTCCAAAGAGAGGGAGAGACACACGCACACAGAGGGTCGGTAATTTTCTGGAACCTCAGAAAATCTTTACATATATTGAAAACTGTTATTAGAATTTTATCTGAGATTTAGAGTTTATAATGGTAAAAATAGATTAAATAATACATTTAAAACAATGGCTGCTGGTGACGGGAAAGGGGAATGAAAGAAACTTTCTATCTCTTGATAAAATATCTCACAAGTATAATCTTGTCTCTTATAATAAAGGTCGTTTTGTATCTCTCTCTGTCTCACTATCTATCTATCTATCTATCTATCTATCTATCTATCTATCTATCTATCTATCTATCTATATATATATATATATATATATATATATATATCCCTTCTGTCATGTCCATGCACAGAGAAACAATAGCGAGGCAGCGTCGGCTCAGTTCATTAGACAGACAATAGCGAGGCAGCGTCGGCTCAGTTCCTTAGACAGACAATAGCGAGGCAGTTACTACGAGTTATCAAAATTTACTACCTGTTATGAAAGCTCTAGCCGCGTGTTTGCTTTTGTACAGGGCCTTATTATTTTATTTTTTCAATAATTATATTGTCGAGTAGTGAAGAATATATATTCTCTTTATTATAATAAAATCTTTATATATATATATATATATATATATATATATACATATACATATATATAGATACATATATATATATACATATATATACACACACACACACACACACACATATATATATATATATATATTAATTATAGTTGTAATACGAATAACAGAGCAGAACTAATTCTGTCAAGATTATCAATAATTAAACTACAACTGAGATTGTCTTGAAACCCACCGAGAACTAACTAATTAACTAGAAAAGAAAAAAAATTGACATCGTCTGGGTTCGCAAAAAAAAGGTAGAACCCAGACGATGTCAATTTTTTTTCTTTTCTTATTTATTTGATTTTATTCTATCTTTTTCTTTTTCTTTTTCGTTTTCATTTTCTTTTTCTTTCCCTTTATTTTTATTTTTATTTTATTTTATTTTATTATTTATTTTTTAATTTCTTTGCAATCTATTTAAAAAGGAAAAGTAGACTAATTTTTCTCCAGTTTCTGAAAGGTTTTTTCTGTTGCTGAGGTGATGTGTCGTCCCCCGTGGGGATCTTCATATCGAAATGGCCATTCAACATCTTTGAATTAATCCTTTTTTAATATATATATATATATATATATATATATATATATATATATATATATATATATCTCCAGTCACGCTCAGGTGTTTGGATTATCATTATTTTTTCTTATGTATCATGGGGCAAATGGTGATGAATTTTAGAACTTCATGGATAATTATGCAGAAAAGAAAAAGAGAGCTAATCAACTTATGTGGAATGATGACGCGGTAATAGATTAGACAGAGAGAGGGGAAAAAACGATTGAAAGAATAAGTGCACTGACAACCACCTCAGTAGACCTAGTATAGACCATCTTGAAGGCAATGATTATAAAAGAAAAATCCACCACCACAGTAAAGACATTTAGTCTAAAAATGCAAAATTACATTATTGGATTAGTCCATATGGATTTACGGATAAAACCGTTGTTAAAATTAGATCTGTTTTCATGACAGTTGCGAATTCAGTCACTGAGTTGTGTGATTCTGAAATCACATAATTTCTGCAAATATGACGAGAAGAGGTACAAAGGGGAATAGACAAAAAAGAATTTACTGAAACGAGATACTGCCTAAAGACGAGAACTTTAACCGATGCACCGATGCGCAATGGTCTATCATGAGAAGATTTTAGGTGTGCCGCAAAATTTTTTAAGTCTTTATATTATTTTCGAAAAAAAGTTCACGTCTATTGAAGAGGTGTAAAGGCTCATCCCTTGTTCCCTGTTTAGGATGTGGTTTCCAGCTTTCTCTATTCCAATCTTTTCGCTTTTCTTTCCTTTCTTCATTTTTTTTCAATTGGAGTAGATAGACTAAACTATCGCCCAATTCACACTCCACCCACGTCTATTGAACAGGTGTAGAGGCTCATCCCTTGTTACCTGTTTAGGATGTGGTTTCCAGCTTTCTCTTTTCCAATCTATTCCCTCTTACGTAGCCCCCTGCCCGTCAGTGGCGCTACCACCTTGCTCGGGGTGATATGATTAAAAAAAAAAAATGTGCAAAGCAAGTTTTTCTGCAGCTTGGTCACAGATCATAGCTTGAAAGATTTAAGAATATGTCTGTCTAAAATTCGACCTTGCAAAGAAGTTATTCTCAAAAAACGTCAAGCTCTGATATCCTTTTAGATATCAAATTATAATAAACAGAAAAATTGGATATTTTTAAAAAATTCAAATTATCATTTCATCATCATAATTTAAGTGTTTAGCAGAAGTTTAATTATAAGTTATATTGTGCTATGAGATAAAACAAAAAGTTTGAAAAACGTTGCTCTTATGGCAAAGAAATTCTGATCTCATAGGTTGGAAAAAGAGTTCGATCCCAAACTCCAATAAGATTACCAAGTCTGATTGAGGATAGGATCTTAATTCTTATAATGAAGAGTAATCTGCTTGAGCAACGAATGCCGAATGTTTATAGATAAGAAAATTTGATAATGTTACCATTACCACAATGGGCGAATTAATTGCAGAATTTTAGATGTTCAAACTTTAACAAAATAGTCTTATTCAATAAATTAATCCCTTTAATAAACATTAGTTCTTCAGGCTAGAAATATAGCATAGTTATAGAACAGTATTTGGTTAGCAATAAAGACAAAAACAAAACAAAAATAGAATCGATGAATCGTTTTTAATCGATATATCTTTGAAAAATATCTCTCGACAAAAACCGTGAAACTAATAAAATAACAAATTAAAAGTAAATTTAAATTTTTAGAGTAACACTTACCATTTGAAATTATTCGGTTTAAGACTTTAATTTCCCTTTTATTAATAATTTTCAAACAAATATAAATATGTAATATAAATGTGTGTGTGTGTGTGTGTGTGTGTGTGTGAAAACGAAACAGTGAAACAACGTTGTAGGGGTTCTTTATAAGATCCCACAAATAGATATACACGGAGAGGCTGTTTTTAACGGTGATACGAACACAGATGAGGCGTGATAGAACAAACGACTGATGAGCAAGAAATAAAGGTGTGTTATTCTGTTCGTAGAAAGCAACATTTGCCAGATAATACATCCTAAAGAATATCTTGTCCGCAAATATTTTTAAATATACAACATCGTGGTTGAGTCTCAACAAGATTAAATGAATGGAATAGGACTGTGAAACCTTGATAAATTTGGTAAGGATATTAAATTAATCAAGAACCTGTCCAGGCAAGAAGCTGCCTGCATAAGGACAGAAAATGAGTTCAGTAGACATAGAAAAATAAAAAGTGGTGTAAGATTTCGCACCAGACATATTCTGCCTATACAGAAAGGTGATTCTGAAAAAAACTAGAACTCCTACCCGGACTCATTATTGCCGGCCACAATCTTAACAATATAATGTAAGCAGATGATCCAGTATCGATAACCGATAGAGATAAAATTACAAAAACTATAAAAAGACAAAATGCATAGTTGTTAGCAAAAGGAGGAGGCCAAATGTGGAATGGAAATTGGAGATATCAAATTCTAACAAATAAGGAAAAATTTAGATATCTGGGAAGTGTTTCGACAAAGAACGGAAAATGTGACACTGAAATCCAAAGCGTATTGGAATTGCCAAAGAAGAATTACAAAAAGCTAAAAAACAAGGTAAAAAATACTAAACTGTTGCGTAATATGTAGTTATACAGAAGGATACTGAGAATACCATGGTCCGAACATGTAAGCAACGACGTTTTAGAGAAAAAAGGAGACACAATGGAAACTTATACTTAACATCAGGAAGAGACAGGTAAGGTTTCTGGGGCATATAAAAAGGAAGGAAGGCTTTGAAAATTTGATACTAATGGGACAGCTAGAGCTACAAGAGACAGGACATTCTGGTGAGCTATGGTCATCTACATTCTGAGTGGACACAGCACAAAGAAGAAGGATCTTATTTGATAATGACTTTCTAGAGCTGATTGAATATCACTAGGTGTCATCGCTGTAAGTCCACTAGATTTTCCTGTAGAGCATAGGGTTACAGCTACAGCAAATTGGGCATTGCTAGTGTAGGTTTTTCATGTGGTGGAGTTGCTGGTCTGGTGAGAAGGGTAAGTGGAACCCCAGCAGCACAAAAAACAAGAGTTGTTAAAGGGAGGATGCCTTGAGATAATATTAGTCCTGACGCCCGACCTCAAGTGGAACTCTTATATACAATCCATCGCTAAAGATGCAGGTAAAATTATTGGCTCGCTATACCGCTCCGGTAAGTACCTGACTCATCATACTATCTTCTTATAAGAGCCAGATCAGGCCGAAAATGAAGTACTGTTGCCATATTTGGGTGGGAGTTTCCTACACCTCAATTTGAAAACTTGATAAAGTTCAAACGTGTCTCCAAGTCCTTGTTTGAGAACGATTATTTTCCGCCTTCCAACCTCTTTCTCATTGGTGCGATGTGGCGTGTCTCTCACTGCTCCATCGCTTCCTTCATGTATAGTGCTCGGACGAGCTTTATTCCTTGGTTACGCCAGGTGTAACCATGGCGGCTAGGACCCGTCATGCCACTTATATAGAAGCAAACCAATCACAGTCTCTCCGTATTCGATCGGCGAGTAGTAATTTTCACTCAGACAGCTTCTTCCTGGACACCGCTGCTCTGTGTAACAGACTCCCAAGAGGATGTTTTCCCGATCACTACAATCTTAACCTGTTCAAGTCTAGAGTTAACCGTTATCTTCCCTTCCTATTCATATAAACTACTCCTTATCTTAAACTTCTACTTTGAATAACCCCTAGGACTTGTACGAGGTGAACAAAAACAAAAACAAAAAAATAAATAAATAACAACCAACAACAACAAAACAACAAACTCCAGTCAACAGACATCCACCCCAAGTATAGATTAAATAGCCTCACCAATTGGAAAAGTGTGGTGAGTACGGCTACACTCCAGAAGACATGGTTAATTGGAGAAGTGTTTCTCCATTGGGCGTTGGAAGCCTCTGGATTTGGATTTAGAGTTGCTCTTCTTCTAGATAGGTTACCAACCAAAGCCAGTGAGTCCAGTGTATGTGTATGTTTACCCTATTTTTCCGTATATAGCCACAATTTTTCCATGCAAGGCATTGAAGATGTCCTCCTAGTAAGGTCGCTAACCAAAGTTAGAGAGCCCAGTTAACTTTGTAGACTTTCCTGTGGAATTCGGGGTCACAACCTCACCACGTTAGGCATCGCTGCTGCTGATTCTCCGGTAAGTAGTTTTTTTATGAATTGCTAGCCACCCGCCAAAGCGATTTTGAATATAAATAGAGAGCTGACGTTTTCCTAGACTGGTTACCAGCCGAAACTAGAGAGCCCAGTTTCTTTTTATCTAGGAATTGGGGCAAAGATATTAATTCCTGTCTGTCTAAGGGTATTTGTGCGAAAGTGAACGCGACGGAAACGGTTGGAATTCTAACCCGGCATTTTAATTTCTCAGTTTCGCGTATCCGGGTTAGCGCTCCGTAATAAATTATTGCATAGGGGCGTGCTGTTACAGTGTACAGATATATTGCGCCATATCCCTGAAGCTATTTTTTTTATCATTATTTATTTCAGATATTTAACATGACTTAATTTATGACGAAAAAATGTTTGGAAAGGAAAGCTATAGCATAGGGGCAGAGATCAGCCGGGTAGCACTAAATGGTGGGTAGTGCAAAGCAGGATATTTCTCTGCATAAATTAAACTGCCAAACCCAGTGATAGATAAATAAATAACGTTGCATATAGAAAAGCTGACATATACCGTTTGTCTCTAGAAACAAGAACTGAATAGAGGCTTAATTCAAATACAGTGTTATCCAGAATAGTTAGGAGACTTCGACGTGGTTTAATGGTTAGCAAGCTTGTCTCGGTGGATCATCTACAACTGAGTAGTGAGTTCGATCCGCAGTGGTGCTGCATCCATTCTGTCTTGTGCCACAACTAAGCTACGCTTAAAAAATAATTTTGGGTATCTTTAAGTGGTGTAATGGTAAGCAAGCTTGTCCCTCTAGAATCTATTACAACCGTGTAGTGAGTTCGATCCTCACTTGGTGCTCTATAATTTCGGCTCTTGTAATATCTAAAACGTGCATAGAAAATCTATATGACTTAAATTTCAGTTCTCTATTTCATATTTTTCTATGATAAGAACTGTGTTAAATCTGTTTCCGTTCCAGTGAATGCTTCATGCAAATAAAGTAATGTAATATGAACCCTATAAAACTCTGCTTTTTACTTAAACCATTGCAACAACACCTTGTAATGTGAGGCTGTGGCCACAGAGAAATCTACAGGTTTAACATACGCACAAAATGTCTTCTTAGTTATGAGAAGGACAACTCTTTATTCAAAATCACTTTGATTATCGGCCAACAATTTTTCCCTTTAAAAAATCTCATTTTTATGGTAATCATAGCAGGGGCACCTATTAAGGTGAGACTTTGGCCACATACCCCACAAGGCAAGTCTACAAGGTTAACATACACACAGACTAGGCACATTAGTTACGGTTGGCAACCAGTCTAAGTAAAGAACAATTCCGAATGCAAAACCTGTTAGGCAATGATCTAGCATCTCCACCCTATAAAAATTTACTTTTTACGCACACCATAGCAGTAGCACCTAAGAATTGTTTTCAACGAAACTTTTTTGTCTCTTAATACTCTGCTTAGCTTTTGCAATGCGTCTTTGGTCATCCCAATGTCTTCGGATCTCAGTTTCGCACTTTCTGTACTCTGTTAGAACATTTTCCAGATAAGAACCTATCAACAAAGGAGTCGACAGGGTTAACATAATGTTATGCTCTCATGACGTCACAAGTATTTTAACAGGTTTACGTAAGAAAGAAACAATCATTTCTTTAAGAAAGAGCAACAGAGTAATTATTTTCGAATCTCGGCTAAACTGTTTTTTTAGCTTTGTATAATGTTTCGGCAGTAAAGATACCAAAACTAGAACAATAGAGGCAAGATTAGCATGACTCCTGTGCAACCGGTACGTCGCCGAGTGGTTAGAACGTTCGCTTTCAGGCTATGAGACAAGGGTACGAATCTCACCATGGTCGATTTATCAAGAAGGTGACTATTTGATATTAGTCTGAAGGAAGCAATGAACGAGGTATGCGGCACCTTAACACCCAAGCCTTGTGAGTAAAATTGGGTGAACCGGACTCTTTGGGATCCGTCGATGGTTGTACTAGTACGAAGTCAGAAGTCATTCTGACCGAGAGTCTGGGTGTGCAGGCCTTGTTCAGACTGTTGACCACGCTAGATAACGCGCTCCCTCCCAGAAACTGTAACTAAGTTCCACTCGGCATAGTTGCAGTATAAATCACAGGTGAGTTCTGTGGTCGTTAAACAAACATAAAATGTGCCTGAGCAGGCATCTACAATAGGGATTAGCTTGTCACATACGTAGACAGGCATTCTCGGATACGAGTGACTGCGCCATTGACATTGATATAATGTAAGTATAGCTGAGCGTACAAGTAAGATATTTTTTTGTGTTAACCTAATGTCTTAGATTGAAGATTATATCTTTCAGGGCACGCATCTTGATTGCCTCGGGACCATTATCAAGCCACTCTATTGAATAGCCAAACTTAGTAACAGCTGTAGTTGTTCAAACGAATGGAAATTTATATTCAGTTAACTGGGGTAATCAGATATTTTGCATAACAATGCGAAGTGGGATTCACAATCAGATGATCATTAGGCGCGGCTAGAAAATAAGAACCTCCTCGTCGTCTACACCCCATCCCCGCGAGAATAACAGTAACTAACCAATGGCATTGGAAAGTGGATTTGCTCAATTAGTATGTCAGGTTGGCCACCGACGGGAAAATGTCAGCGCTGATGGCAATTGAATGTCAATGTACACTGTACCTGGCGACTGGGCCAGTCAGTGCACACGCAGTTTTCCCAGCTGAAAAATGTTTTGTTTATGTAGTTGTAATCTACGAAGATTAGGTTAGTTTCGAACAAGGTCAGAAGTATGGGGCACCCAGTGTGGATCGAACTTGCCAATCATCAGAAACGGTCAATCAAACTATCCCGTTAACCATTATCTGACCCTGAAGCTTTCGTGTCTTTCTCTGCTTCGATATTTACTAAGATTAACTTAGTTTGACACAAAGCCACATGTATGGGGCACCCAGTGAGGATCGACTCAGTAGTGATAGTAAAGTAGACTAGCTAGTTAACCATTACCTGACGCCGAGGATTCCTTTCCTTCTCTATGTTGCCATTAGCTATGTTTGGCACAAGGTCCTAAGTGTGGGGTACCCAGTAAGGATCGATTCAGTAGTAATAGTAATACAAAGTATAGTAGTTGGTTAACTATTACCTGACACCAAAGCTTCCTTTTCTTTTTTATGTTGCTATTTACTAAGATTAGATAGATTTGGAACAAGGCCATATGTATGGCGGGCCGAGTGAGGATCTACTCAGTTGTTATAGTCAAGTAGACTAGCTTGTTAACCATTATTTTACCGTATGGCACCCTCTTAATTGCGTTTAGATATTAAAACTGGAAGAGAAAATATTACGAAAGCGAGAGCAATCGATTAATGTAAAATTATTTAGAAAATAAGTAACGGTGGTCGACGAAGTAAAAAATCAAAAAACAAAAAATAAATCAAATAAAAAAATGACCTGATTAACAAGTGGCTAAATACAAAAATTAACAGACAAGCACACAGAATTATGTATACCAATATTTTTTTTAAGAATTGCAACTTGGTACCTCCACAGAGATTGGTGTAATGAACATCGGCTCAGAATGAGAAATCGGAGAGCCTATTTCGAATTCTCGTCGAATTCGTTTCATTCACTTACGCACAAATACCCTCAAGATATGGGTTGAAAAGGCAGGAGAGATTGGGTTCTGTAGTCTTGGTTGGTAACCAGTCTATCGCAGAAAATAATGGCAATCTGCTGCTGGAATATCTTCTGTCTAGTTAGTCATGTCTTTTAAGAGACCTAATCGTCCATGCGTATATCTCGTAAGGCAGTTAACTGATAGACCTCCACAGAAACGCGACAACTAAAGTTTTATTATAACTTTTAAAAAAATGAAAAATCTTCCTTGAAGCTTTTATTCTAATTTTAATTTCAAGCTAATAGATTAAATTTAATACTTCTTATCAGCAAAATCATTTTCTATTTAATTTAAATTGACTGGAAATAATTTTCGTCTTAAAATTAATAAAATCAAGCACTAAAAGTGTTATTTTGTTCATTCGTCATCACGTTGTAATTCACTTTATTAAAAAAATCTTTAAAAAATGAAATATCCTTTTCTGAAACATGTTTCAAGTATATTAGCTGATTTGAAATTTACTTATTCAGATTTGGAACAAATATTGCTTACGATAAGCTTACAATATCACAGAATAGCATTTTTTACACAGTAGTAGCTGTTTATTAAGGTATTGACATATTGACAGTTTGACTGACAAACGAAAGGTTAGCTAATATTTTTTCATGGTGTATATATCTGTGAAAATTTCTTGAGGAATATAACGTGAACGCGTTTTTATATGATAACAAATTTTATTACTTACTAGCAGTATAGCCCAGCGTTGCTCGGGTGTAATGAAAGATTTTATATATATATTATCGATTTTTTGCACTATTGTAAGACCTGCAACCTTGAAACTTCTGAATATCGTTTCTTATGTCTTTGTCTATGAGTGTATGAAATTTGATTAAAATCGGACCACTCCTTCTATAACGCGATTTTTTCGATTATCAATTTTCGATATTTATCGGGAGTACTTCGACACAAAACCTAGCTAAGAACTCTCGCAGACGCTTATAGTACAACTGTGTAAATTTTCAAGAAAATCAGTTCAGCCGTTTCGGAGTCTATAGGTAACGGACACACACACACACACACGCACACATACACACACACACACACACACACACAGATGTACACACAGACAAAGTTTCATTTATAAATAAGTTTAGATATATGCTCTCATCATTTATTTGTATAATTGAAGTTTAAGAAAATTAGATTTATGAAATTTTATATGCCGATATAAAAACATTTCCTTTCCTATTTTTTGCATTCCAGCACAACCACCAGCAACTTGAAGAATATAACGTGAGCGTCTTTTTACGTAATTTTTAACTACCCAGTAATCAAAATAATCTAGGAAAATATTCTCCGAAATTTAATGTTTTATTGAATTTTAGTTACTCTGTCTTTAAATTTACTATGCCTTTCACTTATTTTCTTCTTGTATATGGACGTCCGTATTCACAAAAATCGGTACGTGTAGAGCAGCTGACACCCCTCTAGCGTTCTCAAAAATGAAAAGGTCTTTCTACCGAAATAGCTACATAAATAAATATCAATAGCAATCAGGAATTCGGATTGTCATTGACCGTCTGAAGAGATCGACTGCGTTTGCCAGTCGTTCACTTAGTTTGATTCTCTTCCTTCAGACTGAGAAATACACCGCCGAGGCTTCGCCGAAGGGCAGAGTCTCATCAGGAGAAAAGCAGACAAGAATTTTTGTCCGAGCTTACGGGCTCGGTTTTACCCACGTAAATAGGCCTTGTGCCGCATCTACCTCGGCTTTCTGTTCACGTAGTGGGACCGTAAATAATTCGGACAGTCATTGCCAGTCTGAGTGGAACGACTGCCTGTACGAGTCGTTCACTTTGTCGGCCTCTCTGCCTTCGGGTGGAGAGGAACCCAGACGAAGCTTCGCCAAAGGGTAGAGTCTTGTCTGAGGAAAAGCAGGCAAGAATTTTCGAACGAGCTTACTGGTTCAGTTTTACCCACGTTAATAGGCCTTGTGGAACATCTACCTCGGGTTTCTGTTCGCGTGGCAGGTTGTAAATAAGTTGGAGTGTCATTGGTGATTATTATCGGACTGTGCTCTCTGCAACTCTAACGGCTTAACCTCTCCTCTCTTCTAATTATTGTTCTGTTTTATCTGTGTTTGTCTTGTTTGTACTTAATATTCATTAGCACGGATATTGTGCTGTAAATATTTCAGCACACATCATTGGCGATACAACATTTATACACTTACCAAAAGAATTCAAAATTGTTTTTAAAATATTGGGTTACGCTAAATTGAAATAAGCTTTTCCAGTCATGATTAATATATATAGTGTTTACTTAATAAGAATATCAGTTAACCACTGCAAAATACGACAGAATTTTAAAAGAATTAAAACTTTATAAATTATTGCAATTAAATTTAAAAAAAATTAAAACAATTACTGTAAAAGTATTATTTATCAATTTTTTTTTTCTGAAGGCAAATGCGTCCATAACATTTTATTCAAGAAAGCTTTTCTAATTAAATAATGGCTTAAATTTATTGCATTCTTTATTTTACGATACATAGTCGATTTTTGGTAAGTGGAGGTCCTGTTTTATAAAAAAAGTTGATGATTTAATTTTCTCAAGAAGTTCTACTTTTAATATAAACATTAAACTCTACAAAATTTGATTTCTCGACATTCCGTATATATAAACAAGTGGAAGTTAACAGATTTAAAAAAAAAATTATCAAGGTTTTCTAAAAACACATAATTTATTTGTGAATAAGAAATAAGACCTGAAAATTTCACTAAAATCCAACAATTATTTGATTTTTGCAAGAATTTCCAAATCAATGTTTTTTTGTTTTTTTTACTGCAAAAAAGAAAAAAAAATTAACCCAAATTTCGAACGTTCTGAAAATAATAAAAACATAATAATAAGTTATTTGGGTTTTCTTATTAATAATATAATGATTTGGGGGATAAAACTTTGTTTGGGCCATTTTTTCATCAAGGTACACTAATGTTTAGCGAATCAGCATAGATACCTAATTTTAACAGAAAAAAAGAAAGAAATATCACTAACAGAGGTGAAGATTTTACAAGTACATGAACAAATCTAACAGACAAAACGTTACAAGCCTCTCGCTAATCTATCGCTAATTTCACGGGAAAAGTTCAGCCGGGTTCCTGTTCAAGATCCGCAATGCCATGTACGCAGGGTCGAACCATCCCCATTCCCTTCGTATTCCATTTGTACGAAGAAAATTTCTTCCTAATAACCGCTAATAGATTTCCAAAAAGCATACGTTCTCGATCATTTTATAGTCATAACCTTTACAAGTTTAGTGCCAGCCATTATCTATTCTATGCATCCTAATAATCTACACTTACTCCGTCCACTTTGGTTCATGAAGCAATCTCATTCACTGTGCTGAGGGACTCTTCTGTCTTTTATATTTGATTCATGAGACAGTGAAATAATTGCAAAAAATCAGATTTCAATACTTAAAAAAACCCAGGAGTCTGAAATGAGAAAGGTTCCGTTTTAAGCAAGTCCAGAAGTTGGCAAGAATTTTAATAGAATTTACAGAGCGTGTGTGTTAATAAGTGTGTGCGTGTGGGTGTTTATGTTTAATTTTTATTTCGTAATTTTTTAATCATGTCAAGAAATTTAGTTTTTTATAACATTGAAATAGTGTTCTAGGAATGTTTACAGAATTTTTAACCACAATATACCTTTGAGTGGCTCTTCTGCCTTTTATTTGATTAATTATTTAGTAAAAAATGAACGAGAAAAATGGGAACTAAATAAAATACAGTATAACCCAGATATAAGAGATATTTTCTCTGGTCCCAAATTAGATCCTGTGGTAATGTATATAAAATAGACCAAACCCGGATACAAGAGAAACTCGAATATAAGAGAACGTTTATCCGGTCCTGACAACTCTCTTATATCAGGGTTACACTGTATTCTAAAAATGTAGATGCCACTACTTGCGTGTGGGTGCGTGCGTGCGTGCGCGCACATGTGTACGTGTATGTGGTAATCAGAGAAAAAGTAACTGTTTTCATTAATAAGTCGCTCATGACAAACAGCGAAGCCTACTTAAAAAAGGCAGTTATCTTCTCTTGACCAGACAATGTCAAACCCGATTGTATTTCAAGTGCTCAAAATCCTCCGTTTGCCATTTTACAGCTCTCTCTTTGTCAATCTGGTGGCTGTGGAGGGGGGAATAAGTCACTTAGTTCATTTATTTGGTCAGATAAGTTCAAATTTTGAAGCGCTTCCCGCGCAGACAACAAAGACATGCATTTAGATTTCACAGCTTTTAGCTCTCCACTTCCTGCTATCAGTTCCTCGTTAGCTAGACAAACAAACTTTTTTAATACAATTGGTTGCTACCATTTCCTTGGCAAACAAACTGAACAAATTTAACAGCTGCTGCTACACCAACTCATGGATTATAACATATATATATATATATATATATATATATATATAGAGAGAGAGAGAGAGAGAGAGAGAAAGATTATAGAGAGAGAGAGCGTGAGAGAGGGTGAGGAAAGTGATGTGTGTGCGTGTTATTCATGTGCCTTCGTGTATTCTGAATTAATTTAATATTTTGTTTTTACATTATTAGAAATTCCAGTATACGAGGAAAGAACGGATACCCCCCCCCCGAAACATCTGTTTAAAAATGTTTTATCAGGGAATCTCTCATAATCAGGTTAATGTGTTAAATCACTTAACTTAAATTCAAATTTGTTGTTAAATTAAATTTTAGTTTGATGGTTTGATTTTGGTGTCCTCCAAAAAACATAGAAAAATATTCATACAAGAAAAGTCATAAGGTACGCTATTCTCCATCAAGCAAAAGTTATATGTGCATGAAAAAGAAGAGAAGTCTTTTTCTTCGTCTATGTTCCGCGTCCTTCAGAACTTAGGCGAACAGGGCTCTCCTCAACTTCCTATCCCTGGTGGCTTTTAGCAGGTTTTCTTCATTCGCTTATCCTCTCACACACTTTCGTTCTGCTATCTATTCACATAAGCTAACAGCTAAGTAGTTCACTGCTTTCCGCTATTTCTCTTGCCCTCAATATGCCTCGTGAGGTTTAGTTTTTCCAAGCTCTCATTCCTCATTATGTACCCGAGAACTTTCAGCTGCCTCTACCTGATTCTGAGTAGAAGTTTTCTTTCTGTTGCCATTTTTAAGACTTCAAAGCCCGAAAGCCACTCGATGCATAAGGTTATGTTAAGGAGGATAGTTTATATGGATAGGAGAGGTAGAGATCGGGGAAACGTCGTCTTGGGGTTTGTTCTATATAGCAGTTGTTCGTGGGAAGAAGCTGTTCGAGTAAAACTTAATCTCGCTGATGGAATACGGAAGGAATGTGGGGTATTGCTACAATGTAAGTGACATGGCGAGTCCTACTCGTGAAGGTTCGACCTGGCGGAAGCAAGGAATTTAGTTCTTCCAAGCACTTTCCATGTAAGTAGTGACAGAGAAGTGAGAAGGTTGAAGGGTGGGAAAAATAATTCTTTTCCAATGTGGTGGATAGGAAATTAAGGATTAAAAGCAACTATCTTTTCACCTTTACAAAAATTCACAATGACGTGTGAAATCCTGGTTTTGCCAAATAGAAAAAAGATTGACCACGTGCTGAAAGAAAATGTTGAAGCCGGATTTCGCGAGTAGATGTTAAATTAATTTTCTGACCCGTGGAAGCAATTTGAAAGAGTGCGAAGAGTTAGCGATCCAGTGCGAAAAACACTAAATGGTTATAAAATGCAAAAGGAAGTTCAGCCAGACAGTCACATGGAAGCAGCAGAGACGACAAGCTGAAATGTAACAAGGGAGAAACGTCAAGTCCATCCGGACGGTTGTTCTCGTCTCCTTCTTTCTCGTATGCTGATTCCTTTTACTTCTTCTCGATTCTCAACATTCCTACTCAACGATAACATGCATACACATATACTACTATGAACTCTTGATACCCTTAACTTTCTCATTGAACATTAACTTCTACAATTCATATTATCCTTTTCTATCAATAAATTTCTATTTTAACATGCAAAATGTGTATTTTTATTCTTCCACAAATCCACACATTCCAACCTGCTGCCAACCTTCTGATGATTACGAATAAATCATAATTTGTATGGAGTTCGGTTATGCTTCATGCAAGGCTGAATCAATAAACATTAACCATTTCCCTATAGCTTCACCAACAAGGAAACGGAGACGCTTTTGAACTCTATTAAAACTGGAAAGTGAGGCCTTTCAACAGTAGCAACAACTAAAATAGATAGCATATGTAACTCGAAGAGAAAATAATGACATCATCAAGATCTTGACGTTCATCAATACTTTAAAGATATGATTAGGAAGAAACTCCTGTCAATACTAGAAAGAGCAATAACAGATACTGGACTTAAGAAACCTATTTTCCTGAAAAGCTATTTGAAAAGAAAGATTTTATAAATTTCGACCGACGGTAGCACTGGTTTTTCGGTCAAAGAATGCAAAATCTTCCCTTATTAGAAAACGGTTAATATTAGCGTTGCTATTTAATAAATTAGACTTTGGCAATAGCGATCGTATTTGAGTTGAGGAAATATGTCAATGAACCAAACCTTGGTGGAAGAACAAAGTCATTTATATTTGTTGTATCGCCGAGGTGGCAGGACGATACCCAGAAGATGTGTGCTGAGTATCTACAGCACACTATCCGTGCTAAGGTATATTAATACAAATAAAAGAAGCATAAGAGAAACAAGAGACAGTACAATAAATAGTAGAAGAGAGGAAAGGTTAAGTCGTTAGAGTCGCAGAGAGCACAGTCCGATAGTAATCGTCAATGACACCCCGAAGGCATCGACCTCCTCCCCACATGGGCGGATGCCCGCGGTACATGCGGCACAAAGCCATTTAAACAGGAACACAGAGCCCGTAAGCTCGGACAAAAAATATTGTCAGCTTTTCCCTAGACGAGACTCTACCCATTCGGCTGGGTTCCTCTCCGCCTCAAGGCAGAAAGTCCATCAAAGCGAACGACTAACGCACGCAGTCGATCTCCTCAGAATGTCAATGATACTCCAAAGGTATCAACCACCTACACACATAGGCAGATTCCCGAGGCACATGCGGCACAAGGCAATTTAAGTAGGAAGACCGAGCCCGTAAAGTCGGAAAAAATTATTTTCTGCTTTTCCCTAGACGAGAATCTACCCTTCGGCGGAGCCTCGTCTGGGTTCCTCTCCGCCTCAAGGAAGAGAATTCGTCAAAGTCAACGAAATTAATCCGTGAATTTGAGAGGATTAAAATAAAAATAGATGAACATAATATGTCTAACTTATTCAACCGAATATCTATCTATCTATCTATCTATCTATCTATCTATCTATCTATCTATCTATCTATCTTGTTTTATTCTAAAGAATTTGTCACTTTAACTGAGCAGGTTTATGCCGACTTCGAAGTTTCGTGAAGGTACCGTTATGACGCTCTTACTCATCGGGGATGGTTTTCTTGCTGTTGAGTCTCGTTTTTTTTTTTCGCATTTATAGTTAGCTCTGTATGATTTGATATTTTTATAGAGATCTCTATAAATAAGTAAAAAAAAAACAAAAAAAAACGGGGCTCAACAGCAAGAAAACCAGCCCCGATAATTAGTGCATTATAACAATGTCCTCACGAAATTTCGAAGTCTGCATGAACCTGCTCAGTTAAAGTGACAAATTCTTTACAATAAAACAAGATAGATAGATAGATATCTGGTTGAATAATTTAGACATATTATGTTTACCTATTTTTATTTTAAATTTCCAAGAAAACCAGCCCCGATGAGTTAGGCTATCATAACAATGTCCTTACGAAATTTCGTAGTTGACATGAACTTGCTCAGTTAAAGTGACGAATTCTTTACACTAAAACTATCAATGCTATATTTCCATCCCGATATCGAGCACTTTAGGATAAAAAAAAACTGCTTGCCCAAATGCATTTTATCAGCAAAACAACTAAAAAACAACAATCCTGGCGTCAATCATTATCATAACTGAACATGTGGGGGGGGGGGGGCGGCGTGTAATATTCATACAGGCATTATAATCACAGATAATGCTTTCAAACGGTTAATATAAAAAACGATTGGTCCAAAATGATTTATTTAGTTCTAATTAATAATGAATTCACAAAAAATAATTTCATGTTGATAAACTTCGTATTAATTAAGAGTTAATTTAATAACGGAGCAAATAATATTTTATAAATGAAACGAATGCAGTGTTATAATCTTTGTAATGCATTGCTTAATCTCCCAAAGTAATCCCAATAAATTACCATTTATTTCATTCTCTGTCTGTCTGTCTGTCTGTAGGGTTTTTAATCATATCACCCCAATCAAGGCAGTAAAGCTACTAAGACATAAGGGGTGATTGTGTGTAAAATAAAAAATAGAAAAAAAAGAGAAATATTATTATGGAAAAAAAAATAGAAAAAAAATCAAGAAAATAATTGATAACAATTGACACAGAATTTAAATTTTTGAATATCAAAGTTGGCTCCAAAGCATCATACCGCAAGAGAGTTCCACTAGCCGGAAGTGTTGAAAAAAAAACTGCTAGCATAGAACTGACTTTGTATCTAATTCAACTCTAAATTGATGATACTTTGTTGTAAATCTAGAAAGTTAAACTCAAAAAGTCTAGGTACAATACCGAAAATTTGGCTGGACAGTGAACATGATATTATTTATAGAAAAGACACAGTTCTACATTACGGCGGGTGGATGGGGTGGAATGACTGAAATCAGGATGCTAGGCCAGGACCAATAACATTGCTGATTCTTCTTTGTATTTAATAAAAATTAAAAAAAAACTTTCTAAAAATACTGTAGGAGCACCGGAGCATATGTGGCAGCTAGATTCAAAGTGTGAACGAATGGTAGAAGTATAAATATGCAAGATAGATTCTGGAGAAATAAAAATTGTTCCGCATGACACAGTGAACCAACTTTCTTAGCAGCAAACCTAGCAATGGACTGAATATGATATTTCCACTTCATGTGTGCCAAGAATTTGAGTCTGAAAAGGTACAACGTGTCACTCTCATACAGATGGGAGACAGGAAGGAGTCTTTTAGGCTATTGATAAAGATTTTACCAACTAAAGTATTGCTAACCAAATAAAATTATTTCCTCAGAAACAATAACACTAAAAATATAATAATAATAAAAATAATATATTTCATTGCAACCAGATGCACACAAATTACAACAGGATGAATTCGCTATGCAACAGATAATGCATTTTACCTGTTGACACTAGCAAACGTTTATAATTTACCATATACTATAAATAATTAATGGATTTATTCTTAATATGACCTTTTTATTATTCAAATCCATTAATATATATATATATATATATATATATATATATATATATATATATATATATATATATACATACATATATATATATATATATATATATATATAATATTAACTATAGTAATAACAATACCAATGGTAACAGAACTAACTCTGCCGAAAGTAGTATTAATTAAGCTATAATTTAAATCGTCTTGTACAACCCACCGAGAACGAACTCGGAGGGAAAAGAAGGGGAAGTAAAAAAAGAAACAAACGAAGTACATGAACAAAAAGTCAAGCACTCGTAAGAAAGAAAAAAAAAACAATACGAAAACCCTAACACTAAAGCGCTCAATACGAAAGTAGAGCAAACAAAGACAGAAAATCTAAGCAAGAGCTCTTGCTTAGATTTTCTGTCTCTGTATATATATATATATACATATATACATACATATATATATAATATGAAATATTAATTTTTTCATTTAATTTTACTACAAATCATAATATGGTACTGTTTGCAAAGAGAGGTTAAACCTATGTTCAAATTGTTGAAAATAATTTTTTAAAAATTCAGACAATGAAAAGTTCTTAACCAGTCTATTTAACAATTTCTAAAATTTCTGATGCTTTGTCATTAAAGTATTGATTCAAGGAAGCAACTACTTGAACATATATTAAAAAATGCACTTGTCATACACAAAAATAAATTCGGCCACAAGTTAGACCTAAAAAATATCATACTCATCAAAAAAGAAAAAAAAAATTACTTAGAAAGAAAAAAATCGAATGTCAAATATTATCAAAATATTAATCTGCGTCCTGTTTTTTTTCCATCTCATCTTTAATAATAGAACTACTACTTTCCCAAGCTAGCATATACAACAAGACTGAGTCACGTTTCCTGTTTTGTTCTTTTATTTTATTCTATTCTATATATATATATATATATATATATATATATATATATATATATATATATATAATAGAGTACATATTAATATATACAAATATATTAAAGCAATATAGGAAGAGTAAAAATATACAAAAAAAAAAAAAAATACTCACCGTCGTAATATAGCAAGAGTAAAAACATACAAAAAAAATAATACTCACCGTACAGTGGTGAATACAAAAAAAAAGTGTGGATTGTTATCACGCCTCGCTCTTCTGATTTCAATCAAGGACACAACATCGAATGCGCACTACTAAAAATGGAAAAACAAAAATATATATCGCAGATTATATATATTCATATTACTGATTTTCTGGTTGTATTTTTAAAAATCTTATTTTCGTCTTTGCATTCATATTTAGACATTAATCTTATTGTATCGAAGAGGATTATAATAAATGGAAATAGCAGACCAATTAAATCGGAAACGGCCAACTGACAATGGGGCGTTATTTAAGGCGTCAGTAAATACAATAATAGCACACGATCTACAATGAAACTGCTGTTAACATTTAGAAAAAGATAGCTGAAAGCTTTTCGACTTTAAGTAAAGAAAGGAGGCTTGGAGAATTTAACACTCACTAGACATAATGAAAGAAAAACAAAAGAAATAGCGAAAGAAAAATAGGAGTTATAAAAGAGCAAGAATTACCTAGAACAACAAATCAGGAAGTTGTGGAGAGCTATGATCGTCCACATCTTGAAAGGAGATAATATGTTTTACTCATAATTGTTTATATTTGATTTTATTTGAAAAAGAGTATGACCTATACCGAAATTTTCGATCCCCACAAAATAGAAAGATTATTGGAATGTATGATTGAGGTTTACCTTTTTTAATGTCATATCTCTTCGGGGTTTTAGGCGTTCATGGTCTTTCACAGATTCCTTGTATTTATTATTTGTGAATTATCGTGGTTTATTTGGAAATATAGTAGTCTCCATATTGTAAAAAGTACTGAGCTGTTGTGTGGTATCTGTCCTCCTATATGACAATGAATTTTGGACAATGTCCTGATAGATGAAAGAAAAACTCAAAAAAACGTAAATGTGATTCTACAGAAGGATGCTGAAGATACCATGAACCGAACATGTGCGCAATGGCGAAGTTTTGGAACACGTAATGAAGGAAGAGGAGTTGGAGAATCTAATACTCACAGGACGGACAGATGGGAAGAGAGACAAGGGAAAACCGTGTGTGACATACTCGACGGGCTTAAGCAAATGGATGGCAGAGCAGGGTTTTGGAGAAATAAGGAGACAAAATATATTAAGAGCTTCAAGGGACAGGAAGATGTGGATGGCCATGATCTCCTACGTTCTGAAAAGACACGATATATAAAATTAGAAGCCTCCACTTGACTTCTCCATTGTTTTGAATTAATAGTAATGCTTTCCCTAGACGGATTACCAGCAAAGGCAAGACAGCCGAGTAGGTTTACCACTTTAAACTATAGCTAGGGAAAAAAAATCCATGCTATTTTATCAGAGGTATTAGTGCATTGTAGGGCAGTGGTTATCAGTTCGGAAGGAGAAACTGAAGAGCCAAGTTCGTTGCATTCACTTACGCGCAAATACCCTTGGAAAGGTATTAATCCATCTCTTCCCCCTAGCTATGGGTCAAATAGCAGTACAGATTGGATTCTATAGCTTTGGTTGGCAACCAGTTTACCGCAGAAGTAATGGAAACCTACTGCAGGAAAATCTTTTGACCAGTCAGTCATGTCTCTTTCAAGACATGATCGCTTAAAGATGTATCCCGTATGGCACTTAACTGACATTAGTGCAAAAGGGAATCCAAGTGATTAGGAGGCAACTTGAATTCGGCCTACTGATTCCACGCCGATAACTGTTGCGTCAACCGCACCTCCCAGTGTATCCTTTCTTCTTCTTCTTCTTCTTCTTCTTCTTCTTCTATGTGCCCTGTACCTTCAGGACGTAGGTGACCATGGCTTTCCACGTTTCCCTATCCCTGGTGGCGTTGAGCATGCCTTCTCCTGTTACGCCATGCAACCCTCGCTCTATCATCCACCTGATTAGATCCTTCAAATATGTTATCCGTTGCTTTCCCCTGTCTCTTTTTCCCTATATCTGGCCTGTTAGTATCAGGTTCTCCAAGCCCTCCTTCCTCATTGCATGTCTCAGGAACTTCAGCTGTCTCTTCCTGATACCCGGTATTAATTTCCTTTTTGTTTCCATCATTTCCAAGACCTCATCATTGCTCACATGCTCGATCCATGATATTCGCAGCATCCTTCTGTTGAACCACATTTCAGTAGCTTCAAGTTTTTCCTTCATAGCCTTTAAATGTTTGGAAACCAACGGCACGTATTTATGCAAACTGCAAAGAATTACAAGCCCCTGTTTTTGTTACGACACTTCAACAAAGTGAATGCGGACAGATAATTGTATACCTAAAACGTTGGCACGGGGTCATCGGAACGATTAGTCATGGTGGAATGAATATAGCAAAGACTGAGAAGAAATATATAATAGAAATAGAGACATTATGCTTACTGTAGCCATAAAGGTGAGAAAGGTAAGAATTGGAGCATATGAATGACTAATGGCTGAAATAAAGGATCAAAGATTGTTGATCTCATATGATAAAAAGTAAGGATTTTCATTAAAAGCATTAAATGGGTTGTTCTTTTGATTATAATGAACTGCTGCCTTCTCAGTATTGTTATCTTAAATAATCCTGCCCATGCCGTGAATAATGACGGCATCTTTTGCTAAGTGCTTACTTATTGTAAGAAGGTGTGAGACTTTAACTGTATCTTCACCAGTTATTATTGCTGTACGCTTTCTTTCTTTTTTATTTCTAATTTTTTACCTAATATATGGACCCAAGAGCCACTCATGGTAGAGAATAACTGAATGAATTTTTTTTCAGAATGTTGTGATTGGGAAGCATCTTCGCAGGAGTTTGTTCCATAACTCTACTTCTCTCTCTTTCTTTCTCTCTTTCTCTTTCTCACGCACAACCGTCCGTACACACACACACGCGCGCGTGCATGCACATGCACACACGCGCGCGCGCACGGAGCCTCTTGGCTTTGTAAAGATATTCGTTTACTGTTCAGTCTTGTCGTAACAAAGACACTGTAACCTGGCATCACCAGCTCGAGAGCTATAGCCTTGACACAACAAACAGTTGCAGATAGTGTAGACAAACTAATATTTGGAGTATTGCATACAAGAAGGGGTGCTGAAGATTTATCAATCCTGATCATGAAGAGAGAATAGCCTGCAGTTATGGGAAAACTGCTTGCTTTTCGTATGACACACCTGAGGAAAATTTTGTTTGTTTCGCTTTGGTCTTTTCTTGCATTATGTGGTCATATATGAAAATCTCTTTCATACATGACCAAATAATGTTTCTTGAGTTTCGTAAACGTTCATTAACTGTAACGTTTTAGTCATTTTAAACCATTGGCGGTTTTCACTAAGGACGATCGTACGTGTAAACATCTTTTGCTTCTGAAACAGGAAACGTTTATAATAAATTTATAATAAATATTACACTGTCATTAGTAATAATATAGCAAGATTACAATTTTGATTATCGAAAAATCTTTTGAAAAAAAACAAAAACTTCCGGATCTTGGGATAAAGCTTTATGATTTGAACATCCTTCTTAAGAATTCTTATAGAAAACAAGGATAATTCAAATCTAAGGACGCAGCAAGACGGGTTTTGGCTGCAATGGTCTGAGCTTGTAGCGCTAAAGAATGGAGATCATCTGAAAATTTGCCATGTGAATGGCTAAAGAGTAGCAAAATGTTTGCGACGTTGCGTCTAAGATAAAGGCACTGTAGAGTGGTCATATCTATAAGTCTATCATGTTTACAATATTACTGTCACGTATGGTCCGGTGATCTTGCTACATATCTAGAAATCCTTGATAAAATCCAAAGAAATATCAGTAATATTATTGGTCATGACCTGTCAACTTGGCTTTAGTCACTTTCCTACTGTTGTAATGTAACTTTCCCTTGCCTTTTGTAATACATACTTCCATGGCAATTGTTCAGATGAACTCTTCGCTGTGATACAATGGATATCGGCTCGGAATTGTGATATCTCACAAGAATTAGCACACTCCATTTTATTTCCAGTTTTACTATTCAGACCAGCATACTTATCTTGCATTTATATTCGGTTGTGACGTGGGCGCACAGAAAAATACACTCATCTTGATTGTTATACACACGGCGTTTCGACTGTTGTACACTCCTGCCGGCTTCAGTTTTCTGTTCACGCGATGACCTCCTCTGAATTTAGAACTGATATTAAATAACAGATGCTTCCGGGTCGTGTCGAATTATTCAGATAATTTATATTTTCATTTATTTATGTCATTGGTTTCAAAAAGTTTTGGGCTGTGCATGATACAATATGAAAGGAATTCCGACTCTTAGCCTTAATTGTTTACAAACTTAGATCCGGATTTCAAGTGAGGCCGAAATTAGAAGTCATTTTTGATCATGTCATCTGGTATGTGGTTACTGCTACCTATATATTCATAATTCTTGGAAAATGGTCGGTACCTTGTAGCGATCTTTCTGCTATCTTCCATATTTACAAGAGCCAGATGCCGAAAATAGAGTCACGTTGCCATATATCGCATGAATCATCCTCATTCTTTTCGTATTCCACTGGTAAGATGTAAGTTCCATTCGGACATCTTTCCACGAAGCGCTGCCTTGTGGAACTGACTCCCGAGGGGATACTTTCCAGATCCCTACAATCTTAACCTGTTCAAATCTACGGTTAACCAGACATCCTCATAAACTGTGTCTCTTACATTATATTCTGTAGCCCTCTAGAGTTTCTCTTGGGCCTTGTACAAGGTGAACATCGATGTAAAAAAAAGATTTTATGATTTATTGTCTTCAATTTATTGTTTCTCAGTGAAAGTGCATTTTTAATTATGACCCTTTCCATAAAACCGTTGCACCAAATGGCTTGGCGCATTGAACTAGATTTGATGCAGGACCTGTTACAATAATAAAACGACATGGCGCGGATTTTATTCCCATGATACAAACACTTGCCATTCGTCAGATCTGCCGACTGTTTCGAGTCAGATCCTAGTAAATTTGAACCGATTTTCTCTCCACTTTTTCTCAACTTATCATATCCGAGTTGAATGAGTGCACAATGACTGTTTGTTTTTCTTCTTTGGTCAAGCCATGTAGGGGTGAAAGAGGGTAGATATATATCTGTTGTCGCTTATTACTATAATGGTTTCTCCCTTAGACACCACCGCGACAACAGATATACATCAGTGCATGGCCCTCTGATTAGAGTCAAACGTCATGAACTTGGTGAACCGGGCTGCCTGGGCGCGGTTGCGTGCAGAAAATTGGATAAAGAATATAAATGGAATGAAAAAAAAAAAGAGGAAAAGAGATAGATAGACAGATAGACAGACAGGTAGAAGGAGTTAAAAGAAGAAGTAGAAGGAGTTAAGAGAAGAAGAGAGATGATGGTAAAGAGATGGGGTAGGTAGATATGGAGATGAATAAGAGGAGGCGGGGCTTGCTCACTCTCTGTCTGCACGCTGCATTGTTCTTATGTACTTCCATCGCACCCACCGCCTTTCCCCACTTACTGCTAGTCTATCGCACTCGCTTATCTGTACTTAAAGATCTTTTATACCTATACCGACCAACCACGATGCAGTTTGGAGCCGACATTTTCGGGGAAAAAAAGCAAAAGCAAAAAAGAAAAGCAACTTATCACTACAAAACAAGTTGAATATGAAAAAAAAAAAAATGCAAGCAACCCCACGTTTTCTCAAGACTCACTTGTTAAATTCAACAGTGGGGTTAAACATTGGATTTCATTGATAACATTTTCTCCTCCTTTTTTCCTCACCATTTCTCTTTGTTGTTTCTTGTATATTATTAATATTATTATTAATCTTTAAGAATATGAACGCATGCGCACAATAACATTTAACATAACATTTATATTATATACACATAGGTAAATACATTTGTGTTTTTGATTAATTAGAATGATGATATTAAAAATTCCTGCCCACACACACACACACACACACACACACACACACACGAACTTTTCTCAGACACATGACTACCAAGGAATAAAGTCTTCCCTAAATCCTTTCGATTTTTGATGTTCTTGTTTCAAACATAACTAGAACGCCTTTGGTTCGTGTTCTTACGTTCCTCAGAAGAAATTGCTTCACTATCGTCTTTTATCAAAGTTGGTGTCATCACATTTGCTTTTATAAGTGGCTAGAACTAATAATAATAATAATAATAATAATAATAATAATAATAAGCCTAGCGGTTCGAACGCTTGCTTTCCAACAATGAGACATAGGTTAGAATCTCACCATAGTCGATTTGTCGGGAAGGTGACTTCTTCATGTTATCGGTCTGGCAAAAGACAGTTCCAGCATGCGGTACCTTTGGGAAGTGCCTGAACGCCATACCACGGGTTGACCCAAGCCTGGTGAGTGAAATCGAACAGACTGAACTGTTTGAAACCATCGAGAGTTTGTGCAAATCCCGAAGTCGCAAGTTGTCATGACTGAGGGTTTGAACGTACTGGCGTTGTTCAAACTGCTTATCATGCCAGATTATGGGTTCTTTTTCAAAAACTGAAACTACGGTCCGTTCAGCATAGCCTCAGGAAAAACCACAGGTGAACTCTTTAGGAACAAAGAAAATATGCATGTGCAGGCGTTTGCAACATGGATTGCCTAGTCGAAAAAAGAGAAACCACCTATTAATATGTGTACAGGAACACAATATATATCAATGAATGAGAACAAATATTGTGGTTACTTTGTTAATAGGATAGGTTTTGAAGAGTGTGGAACCACCTCTTAATTGTTTTTCATATCCCCTCTGACCAGGTGTGTTAAGGCCCTAGTTATGGGCAAATACTGAAACCTCAAACTGGGTTAAAAAATACTATGAAAGTATAAAAATACACATCATATTAAAAACGATACCAGCAATAGATTTTAAAACACTCAATTATAATAAATGCTGTTGTGTATTTATTTGAATACATACACACACGCTTATATATATATATATATATATATATATATATATACCCCTGTCACGCTCAAAGGTTTGGATTATTTTGGTTTGTTTTTTCTTATTTCTTAATGTCAGATACTCAATCGTAGGTACATCAATATATATGTTACCGCCATTTTAGACAGCATATCGCTTTAAATATTTTGCCGTCAATTCTATGGCCCGTGCCAACTCGTAAATAAATAAATTGCCAGCAACAGATTTTTGTAAAAAAAAAAAAAAAAAAAAAAAAAAAAAAAAGAGAGCTCCAAAGAAAAGTAAATTTCGGCATTAAATGATCGATAAGGATTTGATCTGCCATTAAACATACAAAACAAAAAAAAAGAAATGATTGTTTAGCAAAAAATAATTCATCATTGGATCTATTATTAGAATCAAAAAGTTGTCTTCGGCCCTATCTATTGTATTACTGATATCGCATTTTTTAAATGATCGAAAGACTACATGGCATACATTTTTTCATGCATTCTGCATCCCACATGGTGGTTTTCTAAACCTATGTTAATAGTAGCACAAGGCTGAAAGTATGGGGCACACAGCGAGCTCAATATTTCCTGGTCAGTGATTTAGCGAAAGAAGTTTGCTAACGATTACACCACGCCGAAGTGACCGATTCTTCACCCATCTGCACACCTGAGCAAACGTCAGTCTTTTTCTTTAACTACTTTGTGTTCTTATAACTTGGCCTTGGCGTTTTATGCACTGATAACATCATGATGGGTGATCAGTGACTTCCAAACTATTATCACAAGAAATCCTCTTTGCTTTAAAAATGATATTTATCGTAGAAAATGGCTTCTTTCTTCCACTGACCCACAAGTTATGCGTAGAGATTGCTTTCGAGATCTTCCCATCTTGCACACCCCCATGTGAATTTGCTTTTATGACTTTTATTCATATCTTCGGTGTATAGAAGGTAAGCTGTGTTTTGCATCAAATATTGTGGTAAGAAAGTGCGTCTTATATACCAAAAATACAGAATATATATATAAAATCCTGTTTTACTCACGATACATATCATACTGGCTTATTTTCAATTTGAATTATTAGTCACGTTTCTTTATTAAAGTTCGTTATGAGTAAAATCGTATGTACTAATATTTTTATATTTATTAAACATATAAACAAGTAAGGTTAATAATGGGACCTAAAAATAGAATAGGATACTAAAAATGTAGTGTGAGAAACACACACACACACACACATATATATATGCACTAATTTAGCTCCTTATCTCTCTCTCTCTCTCTTTTTCTCTCTCTCTCTCTCCTGTGTGTGTGTGTGTGTGTGTGTGTGTGTGTTATAGATAAAATTGGTGTGCTTAGAAATCCCGTTTTTTACTCTCAACTGTTTTCGTTTATATTCATGTTCAAGGAGGAAGATCATGCCTCATCGTCTAAAGCTCAATCAGGCCTTTCAGCGATATGAGAGTTAAGACTACCTATTGCCGGCCAATATGTTCATACTGTACACTGGTCAACATTAGCATCGTTCATTGGGATGTCGCAATTTTATTTTTTGTCAGCAGATTTTCACCGCTGAAGTCACGGATTTAACGAGACCACAAATGGGAAGTACGTTTTCACTGATTCGAATGGAGAAATATTCCTGTGGGACGCTAATTTTAAATGTTTTTTTTTTACTTATCAATCTTGCTTATTTATTTTGCTTTATATTAAAACTTGAAATCTTTGTGCAAAAAAGCGGTCAGCAGTCGGAAATTCTCGAAGGGAAATCCCATCCTGTTTGAAAATAAAGAAGTAGAGATAAAAAAGAATATATATATATATATATATATATATATATATATATATATATATATATATACGCAACCGTTCTCAGCGGCAAATTACGTTACAGGTTTTGATAAAATCGTTTATTTACATCACCCCCCAATTACCGACGATGGTAGGTTTGACACAAGATCACAACATAGAATCACAGGTTCTGTGTATGTATTTAAACTATATTCGGCAGCAAGACATCTGATCGGGATGTTTTGAGGAGCATGGAACCAACTCTTAATTGATGTTGTTCCCAGATTCACCTTGTTAGCATCAATTAGGGTCCCAAATATTGGTAAATAGTTAACAAACACAGAAACGCAAAATCTTGCACCCGTAGATGTGGGTGTATCCCTAAACATATTAGTGGGGTGGGGGAATCTTTCAAGCGTCAGGGATTGACACTGACCTTCTTCGATGAAGTGCAATGAAGAAGGTGCAGCCGCTTGGAAGTGAACTTTGGCTGATTTTCTGCCTCAGGACCAAAAAGTCCAGGAGGTATGTTGGTTTATTAAGATTAGATATGTTTGACACAAGGCCAAATATATGAGCCTTCTAGTGTAGCTCGAACTCATTAATTTATTGCATTGATCAACCAGACTAATCATTAACCCACGCCCTATATATATAATAAACGGCTTAGTTTGGCTCAAAGCCAGTATTTGGGGCACCTAGTCAGTATGACTTGCCAAGTAGACTAACTCATTAAGCATTAATTAAACTTATCTCCCAAAATATTAAGCTTAAGTTATCTTTGTCACAAGTTAACAGGTAAGGGAAACTCAGTGAAACTCAAACACATCAATGATTTACAAGAATTCAAGTTTGGTGAAGATTACTGGGTGTGCGTTGTGGTGCAGTGGATATCGGCTCAGAACAAGTAATCGAAGAGCCGAGTTCGAATTCCAATTGAATCGCGTAAATACTCTTGAGAAAGCTACTTATTCATCATTTTTCCTTTCAGCTATGGGTTAAATAGCAGGACAGATTAGGCTTTATAGCCTTGGTTGTCAACCGCAGAAAGCAATGGCAACCTATTGCGGGAAAATCTTCTGCTCGGTTAGGGATGTCTCATTCGAGACTTGATCGCCCAAGTGTGTATCATGTACGTCACTTAATTGACTGAACATTAATTATATTATGACGAAGCGTCTCATCATTCAACTTTAAATATGCCCCAAAATCAATTACTCTATATTTATATGTATATTTATAGAAGGTTTATCAGTGATAAATATACTAGAATGCTGTGTAGATGTATTTAAGTTTTTGCTTCTGTCTATTCCGAAACGAGTGCGTAAAAATTGTTCATGCATTTGTTTAGTTTACTGATTTGTGAAGGGCATTTAAAAAATCAGTTTGCATGTAGATTATCTGCAGCTTAAAGGATAGAAAGTAGTTCCCCCACCCTTGTTATAGTTCGGCTGAGACAAAAAAATACTACTTTGAAGGCTATAAAATGAACGCTGATTATATAATTTAACTCCCAGTCAACTCAAAAGTATTTAATCAAACCTATTAAGCATTGAGATCAGGGGATGAAAATGAACTGAATGATATAATTTATGTTTATTAATACAATTGCTTCCATTTTTACTGTTTATCGAGAAATCGTTCATGGCGGATTATTTTGTACGGATAAATTCTTCTTCTTGGGAAAGGCATTAATCCGTCACTTCTCCCTCCAGCTATGGGTTAAATAGTAGGACAGATTGGGTTCTACCGCCTTGGTTGGCAACCAGTTTACCGCAGAAAGTAACAGCCACCTGCTTCGGGAAAATCTTCAACCCGGCCAGTCATGTATCTTTCGAGGCATGATCATCCAAGCGTGTATTACGTATGACACTTAACTGACTATCAATATTCATATTCGATGTAGTGTCCTCATCTTTGTTGCTTTTATCACAACGTTTCGGCCGTTCTACCTTCCTGCCTTCCTCAGGTGTATATCGATCTGAATCCTTTATATAATCTACGTGTGTGGACTGTTCTCATTCCACTAGAGATTGCCTAATTCTTGTTCTTTTACTTAGTACTGTTCGCCTGTTTACACTGAGTCCAAGTACACACTGCCCGACCCACAGATTGAACTCACAAACACCATGTCACCAAATTCACAAACCAACGTTTTTGTCCTCTAGGTCATTGTCCCGTAGCTATAAGCAGTAGAATGAGAACACTATATCCACTTAGATTGAACTAGCAGTATAGCCCGGCGTTGCTCGGGTGTAATGAAAGCTTTAAAACTAATCCATGGTCCTGGAGCTCAGACTCAGCCTAAAGAATATTTGTGTGAAATTTGGTCAGAATCGGATAAAAATTGTGGATTTGTATAACGGACATACAGACAGATAAACAGACACACACACACAAACATCTTGCCTTATATATATATATATATATATATATATATATATATATATATATATTATCGATTTTCTGCACTATTGTAAGAACTACAATCTTGAAACTTCTGAATATCGAGTCTTATTTCTTTGTCTATGAGTGTATCAAATTTCATTAAAATCGGACCACTCTTTCTATAACCCGATTTTTTCGATTATCGATTTTCGATATTTATCGGGGGTACCTCGACACAAAACCTAGCTAAGAACACTCGCAGACGCTTATAGTAAACTGAGTAAATTTTCAAGAAAATAGGTTCAGCCGTTTCGGAGTCTATAGCTAACGGACACACACACACAGACACACACACAGAGACAAAGTTCCATTTATAAATAAGTTTAGATAAAGGGTTCTGTTCAAAATTCCCTGTAGAATTTCAAAATTCCAAATAGATATACACCTGAGGAATGCCCCAGGGGCACAGCTGAGAGATGAAATCAAGTTTATCCACCCAGCAGTTTTGGCAGTTTTCAGACGTATAGTCTCGAACGACGAAAATTAATAAAAATAATTATTAATAAAGAAATATTACTTCTAGTTTAAAATATCGCTAAAAAGCTTCTTTTTTATATTGAGTTTTTTTATGACGTGTTAAATGAGGTATTGATAGATTGGTAACTAAGAAATTAATTTTTATTTTATCATTTCACCCCATGCAAGGCAGGGTTGTCACTGGTGCTCGGCGGGGCGGAAGGTTACAGTGAGCGAAAAAAAAAAGAAAGTACAGGTGAAGTCGAAGAAAGGATAAGAGGTGGATGAGAATCAAGAAGATAAAAGATGGTAATTGACGTTGCATTTACACTTTTTGAGATTGTAGTTATCAGGGAAGCAACTAAACGGAATGGAGTTCCACAGACGGAAAATGCGAGAAAAGAAACTATTAGAGTAGAAAAGAAGGATATATTCAACCATTTCAATGCTAAAAGGGTGGGAACTTGATGCAAATCTATTGGCACGCGTAAATACATAAGGTCGTGGAACCAGAAAAAAAAAAGCTCGTCAGAGCAGTTGCCATGAAAATACATGTAGAAAAGACAGAGGGAAGCCACATCATGTCGGTGAAAAAGTGACTGAAGATGGGCATCCAAGTCAGGATCGACTACATTACAGATCTTCCTTTGGATTTGTCGAGAACCTCAAAGTGAATAGCAGAAGCACCCGCTCAGATACAGCAACAGTATTCAATGCATGAACGAAGGTTAGCTTTATAAATGTACAAGATGGATTCTGACGAGAAAGATTGGATAACCGAAATAAAATTATAAAACGAATATAAAATAAATGCTTTTCAGTCAGTTAAGTGCCATACGTGATTCACGCTTGGGCGATCATGTCTTGAAAGTGACATGACTGACTGGGCAGAAAATTATCCCGCAGTAGGTTGCCACCATTTGCTTTCTGCGGTAGACTGGTTGCAAATAAGAACTATAGAGCTCAATCTGTCTTGTTACTTAACCCATAACTGGAGGGGAGGGATGGATTAACACCTTTCCCAAGTGTATTTGCGCGTAAGTTAATGAAGTGCATTCAACTGGAACTCAAACTCTGCTCACCGATTTCTCGTTCAGAGTCGATATCCGCTACACCACAACTTTACTTTTTTATTATTACCCAGAAAATTTTAAAATTTATAACAATTTCAAGCATTTTAATATTTTATTGAATTTTTAGTAATTTGGCATTATAGACAGGAGAAAGCAGCACGTAACATCTTTGAGTAAGTGGATGAGAGAGCGGGGGTTTGGGTGGAGTAACAGAAGAAAGAGTGTTAAAAGCCACTAGAAATAAGAAAAGTTATAAAATTCCCAATAAATTTTAAATTTTCTCTAGTAATCGACTTTTATTAATGCTGTGATGGACGCCCGTATTTGCAAAAATCAAAGCGTTTATATACACATAAATTCAAAATTCTTTTTAAAATACAGGGAGGGGAGTCATTGAATTGTAGTGAGCTATTTGATTAGTAACTAAAGTTTTAATTTAATAATTTAATAATTTTTCATTTAATATCAGTGAACTGCTACAAATTAATATAGAATTTTGAAAATATTTCAGAATTATTCTAATATAAAATTAAATCAATGAAAAAATCTTTGTAAAATATATTCGTTTTAAAATATTTTAAGGTAATAGTGTTTATAATTAATTTTGTTCATAAAATCACTTAAAAGCGCTTCTAATTAAAAATATTTTATTTTATTGTTTGAAGCCGATTTTGTGTAATTGTAAATTCAATATGACCAAAACAATTTGATGATTTAATTCTTCAAGGATTTGTCTATATAGCTAAT